>CM056607.1:30494034-30656551 GCA_029721355.1 Tegillarca granosa
CTGTATGTGACATATGCGTGTCTGTATGTGACGTATGTAGGTCTGTATGTGACTTATGCAGGTCTGTATGTGACATATGCAGGTCTGTTTGTGAAATATGTAGGTCTGTTTGTGACTTATGCAGGTCTGTATGTGACGTATGCAGGTCTGTATGTGACTTATGCAGGTCTGTATGTGACATATGCAGGTCTGTTTGTGAAATATGTAGGTCTGTTTGTGACTTATGCAGGTCTGTATGTGACGTATGCGTGTCTGTATGTGACGTATGCAGGTCTGTATGTGAAATATGTAGGTCTGTATGTGACGTATGCGTGTCTGTATGTGATGTTTGCAGGTCTGTATGTGATTTATGTAGGTCTGTATGTGACGTATGCGTTCCTGTATGTGACGTATGCATGTCTGTGTGACGTATACAAGTCTGTATGTGACGTATGCGTGTCTGAATGTGACGTATGCAGGGCTGTATGTGAAATATGTAGGTCTGTATCTGATGTATCCGTGTCTGTATGTAACGTATACAAGTCTGTATGTTTAATATGCAGGTCTGTATGTGATGTATGCGTGTCTGTATGTTTAATATGTAGGTCTCTATGTGACGTATGCGTGTCTGTATGTGACGTATTCGTGACTGTATGTGACGTATGCGTGTCTGTATGTAATGTATGCAAGTCTGTATGTTTAATATGTAGGTCTGTATGTGACGAATGCAGGTCTGCATGTGATTTATGTAGGACTGTAATCTGCTTATAGAAAAGGGGATGTTATTTAAAATTACCACGTCAGCAAAGAATGTGTAACAATTGTAAAATTTTAGAGAATTAAAAAAAATATTATTCTGTCGAAAAAATATTAATTTACGGCATAAATTATTTCACAAGTTATCACTAAAATATCCTGAGTTTGCTAATTTGCCTGATAACGAAAAAGTAGCAAACCTGCATAACCCCAAGGATTTTTTAATTTATCAAGTAAAAACAATTGGCACCTTTTTTAAACAGTCGTTGAAACTGAGGGCAGGTGACTCTTAGTTGTTTTTCCTTGTATTATATTTCCAAGTATCGTGTTTTTTTGTTTTTTTTTCTATTAAAATCCTTTGTATGTATGTTGTCACGAGTTATATTTTGACTTATATGACAATAAAATTTGAATTGAATTGAATTGATAACGACTATGTCATACATCGTAGGGTTTATTCTCTATTTCCCCACTTTTTGAAACTGTAAGTGCCGATATCCCCACATGACTTAAAAAACAATAGAATGCATTACCTGAGCCTATAGTCTGTTTCGTAAGTCTGTATGTTTAATATGCAGGTCTGTATGTGATGTTTGCGTGTCTGTATGTTTAATATGTAGGTCTCTATGTGACGCATGCGTGTCTGTATGTGACGTATGCTTGTCTGTATTATTAATATGTAGGTCTGTATGTGACTAATGCGAGTCTGTATGTGACGTATGCGTGTCTGAAAGTGACGTATGCAGGGTTTTATGTGAAATATGTAGGTCTGCATCTGATGTATGCGTGTCTGTATGTGACGTATGCAGGTCTGTATGTCATGTTTTCAGGTCTGTATGTGATTTATGTAGGTCTGTATCTGACGTATGCGCGTCTGTATGTGACGTATACAGGTCTGTATGTTTAATATGCAGGTCTGTATGTGACGTATGCGTGTCTGTATGTTTAATATGTAGGTCTCTATGTGACGTATGCGTGTCTGTATGTGACGTACTCGTGACTGTATGTGACGTATGCGTGTCTGTAAGTGATGTGTGCAAGTCTGTATGTTTTTTATGTAGGTCTGTATGTGACGAATGCAGGTCTGTATCTGATTGATGTAGGTCTGTATGTGACGCATGCGTGTCTGTATGTGACGTATGCGTGTCTGTATGTTTAATATGTAGGTCTGTATGTGACGTATGCGTGTCTGTATGTTTAGTATGTAGGTCTGTATGTGACGTATGCAGGTCTGTATGTGATTAATGTAGGTCTGTATGTGACGTATGCGTGTCTTTATGTGACGTATGCGTGTCTTTATGTGACGTATACGGGTCTGTTTATGAAAAATGTAGGTCTGTATGTGATGCATGCGTGTCTGTATGTGACATATGCAGGTCTGTATGAGAAATATGTCGGTCTGTATGTGACGTATGCGTGTCTGTTTGTGAAATATACAGGTCTGTATGTGATTTATGTAGGTCTGTATGGGAAGTATTTCGTGTCTGTATGTTACGCATGGAGGTCTTCATGTGACGTATGCAGGTCATAAACATAAACAATAATAATACAGTGCTCGTTTCCTATGTGGCCTCGTCTGAATTGGTAGTGACTTTTTTTACGCTGAGCATTCGGCATTTAGAAATGAAAGTCACGAGGTTCATCAAAAGAGAGCTTAAAAACCTATGTCGCGTGTCACGGCAGGCGTGACTGCCCTTCTTGCATATTGACCCAAGTGCATTATGAGTGAAATATTCTTGACTGGGACGTAAAACTCCATTAAATTAAAAAAATTAAATTAATCTTTGTCTTTTTTCAATTTCAAAGCGTATATGTTTCTTTAACTTTCAGATACAATCATGGGATTTAAGAGCCAGTAATCATTCAACAGCACAGGTGACTATGGATGTGAAATGTGATCTCTGTGATGATGACGTAGACATCAAATGGAAATGTATCGAGTGCAATGAGTGGCTGTGTCATAGGTGCAAATCTATCCACTCAAAAAGCAGAGCGTCACGTGGTCATAAGATAGCCAGTCTTATGGAAACGGATTTTCACTCACTTCAAAAAATCGGTAGATACTGCATTGAACATCAGAAAGAATTATACCAGATGTATTGCAAAAATTGTGACAGTCTTCTGTGCCTGACTTGCGTCACTGAGAAACACAAGACGCACGAATTCGTGACCCTTTTTCATATCGTTGAAGTAAAGAAAGCCGAAATTGACGAATGTTTAGAAAAACTTAAAACAATGTACTTGACGGAATTAGAGAATTCACTGACTTTGCTGAAGCATACAAGATCTGAGCACTCAGAACGAGTTAGTATGAGCGTATACGATGTCAAAAAACAAAACCAAGAAATAAAGAAAGAAGTGGATAGCACAAAGAGCTCGATTATACGGGAAATAGACCAGAAAGCATCAGAGAGCACAGAAAAAATGAGCCAAATGGAAGATCAGATGGCTAAACGAGTATCATTGATTCAGAAAAGGATCAAACGATGTGAAGAAAGACGGAAAAATCAAAGCCCTTTCAATTTGATAAAACTGGCGGCAGAAATGAAAGAAGCGGTTGAAAGATACCAAGATTTTTCACCAACCTGGGATATTACAATTCCGAAGTTCGTTCCAGGGGAGATTTTGTCTTCAGACATTCAGAATTTATACGGAAAAACGGTGAATGAGTACGTCGACAATAGGACTCAAAAGGCCAAACATAAACGATCAGCAGGCCTGCATACAAATATCAAAGTCCTTTCGGAATTCAACTCCTTCGTAAGGTCTTACTCCATAGTAACAGATAGCAAGGCAGCGTGTATGTGGATTGGTCGAGATCAATATCTGGCACAGCTAGATTTGAACGGCAGGCGAAAAAAATGGGTTAATCTTGATTTTGATCTTTATTGCATAGCAACCACAATTTCCGGTAACTTGCTCGTTGGGTCTTCAAATAAGATATACAAGGTTTTAAAAGAAGGTTTTTCCGCAGAGTTTGTTACATTTGAATTGTGGTTTATTACTGATATTTTGGTGTCGGAGGATGATGAAATTTTGGTTTGTCTGCGAGATATCTACATTGGAAAATCTGGAAAAGTAGTAAGGCTATCGGAGCGCGGGAAACAATTGCAGACGATACAGTATGACAAAGATGGAAGAGTTTTGTTCAAATGGCCAGAATATCTGACAAAAGCGCAAAATGGCGATATTTGGGTGAGCGATACAAAGGACAACTGCGTAGTTGTGTCGTCTGCAGAAGGCGATTTGAAATTTAGATACTTTGGATTTGAAGACATTTTAATGAATCAGAAGTTCCAGCCTAGAGGACTTCTGACAAACAGATACAACCAGATATTGATAGCCGACATAAACAACCATGCAATACATCTCGTGGATAATGACGGACATTTTCTCCAGTTTTTGCTTACCAAACATCATAGAATCGACTGCCCAGTTGCTCTTTGTCAGGATAATGACGAAACCCTTTGGGTTGTTTGCAATGACGGAAAAATAGTGAATGTTCGTTATTTACAATAAAGAGTAAGAACTAAATACAAATCAGATATGTGAGATAATGACTATTACAATGATCTTTTTTACAAAAACTTTTTTTTTGCAGAAATCCAAAACTTATCATCAACTGCCAATGCAAAATCATATCGAGATTTATCAAGGTACTTAATTTGAAAAACAAATTTTGTCATTTTTTTTAAAACTTAATGTAAATAAATATTAATTATTTTATTAGTTTTTTTTTTGTATAATTACGATTCTGTTGAAGAAAAATATAAATGTAGGGTTTTAGTCAAAAGATCCTGCACAAGCTTCCGATTCGAGCACATCTCCTCACCCAGGTTCGATTGCGTTAAGGACAGACGCTATGGCGTTTGTAAGTTTTTGTCTAGTTTGTATTGTTTTAGGATTTATCGTTTTCTAAAGCTATTTTTAGAATTAACCGCCTAGATTTTAGTTAATTACCAGATCACCTGTATATGTTCAGGTGTTTCGATGACCGATTGCTCTAAAGCGAAAAGTTTCAGATCACAGCGCCTTTCACATACTCAAGCTTGGATCCCTAGCAACAGTTTTACATGTTATTCCCAACACCTAGCGGCAATAGTTTTGATTCATCATAAAACTCATGTCTTTAATTTTCAATACTTTAATCCATAAATTTCGGAAATTAGCACATGTCAACTTATACTTGGGTGAAAAAAACACATTTATATCCGAATCCAGAATACAAAACGGGTAGTTCTTACAATATTGAATGATTACAAAAGATTTCTTAATTATTGCATGGGGTTAATATTGATGACACCCCTAATAAATAAAACTCTCGTCTTCATTCGGACAATCACTGTATACGTTGAACAGTGCAGTAGAAAATTCCTATGTACCCTAGCACTACCTTAACGCCAAGATAGCTCAGTGGTAGTTCGTCCACCTAAAGAACGGATTTGAACCCTGGAAGGCTTATACATAAGACACTTTTACATTGCCTTGCTCTTGCCATTAAGAAAAGAGAGTATCGACTGCTTCAACCGATGCCCGGTTGTTATTTGTCAGGATAATGAAGATAATAAAGTAATAAGTTGATATACATGTATATTTTTGGATGGCTTTTAAAACGTTTTTGTTCAGTGTATTTGAAACAGGATACGATCAAAAGGGCGTAGAACTAAACTAGGTGCCTTAATTTTTTTAAAATTTTTAATGACGTCTAAAATAATTAACAATTTATACAACTAGCAGAAAAAAAAACTCCGCGAAGCATCATATCTCGGGGACACTGAATGCCTTACACTTCAAATGTAATGATCGCCGCATATGGCCTAGAGATACTGCCATAGGCTTATTAAATCAATAATTTTGTGTCCTAAACTCGAGTATCTGTTGGTACTTATATTTTTAAGTTTCATTTTTCTCAAGTTCAATTTTTCGACTCTGTCAATTATTGATGGTACTCGTAAAAAATGTTGAAGATCGCACTGCAAAAAGAACTATATTATAGGTATCGAAATTTTTACTATAGCTGGCGACGTATCGATATAAGTAAAATATAGTGACTTGAACATGACTTTACATTCCACTTCGTCTAGCATATACATGCTGCGCTGATTCTGTATCATAATTATGTTTTAAGTTTCTATTCCCTTTCGGTTTATGACTAGAAGATGGTTAAATGTTTTATATCTCGAGGTCACTGTAACCTTGTATAAAGATCAAGGTCAAGATCAACAAGATTTGGAAACTTGATAAAACTTTATGCCGTGATACTTAATATGAAGTGTCAAGTTCTTAGCTTTTCGATTCATAACTAGTAAATGTTTTAAGGTTTTTCTGCTTGAGGTCATAGTGACCTAGAATGAAAATCGCGGTAAGACGGCTTCATGTTATTTGGTAGAACCACATGTCCTGATGCTACATAAAAGTTTCAAGATTCAATGCCATAAAGTCATGATGTGAAGATTTTTAATGGTTTTTGTACTTTAGATCACAAGGGTTTTGAACAAAGGTCAAGGTCAAAGAGTTTCTAAAACATAATCTATTACTTTATGAACTCCTTTGACTTTCTGTTCTTGTCAAGGAAATGCTTAAAAGTTTTACAGTTAAAGATCACCGGATCTTGAATGAAGGTCAAGGCCACCAGCTTAGTTAACTTAAGCTTAGGTCTGAGAGCATCACTGTTAAGTTTAATTATCAGAGTTTTAACAGATCTTGAGAAGAAGTCGTAAAAAGCGAAAACTTAACTGACCACGAACAACGAAAGATGAGCCATGAATAAAAAAACATTAATTATATCTCACCTTAATCATTGGCTCATGTAAACTAAAGAAGCAATACAAAAACCACGTAGATAGCAACCAATTATAACGAAGCAAAAAAGTAGAGGGGGCGGGGCAATCAAAAAATGGCGTTAAATGGTGCATTCTGACGACACCTGAACCTGATATTTGCCAAGAACGTTTAAATGATCAAGTCTACTACTAAGGACAAAACATAATTTTATTTTTACTATAAAATGTTTTTTTTTATCTTATTCTTTTTCTATTTTCTTTGCGTTTCTGTGACAAATTTTTTAAAAAAATAATACGATCTGATTTTTACCGAGGAAGTTGCCTCAGTTTTCTCATGGCAAGCTACTCCCCTGTTAAAGACAAGATAAACGTGTACAGTATAAATGATTGGATTTCAACCAATCGTTAACAAATAGCAACTTCGATGTCTTGTGGTGTGCTATTGGATGGAAAAAACAATACTACGTATTTAACAAACAATGATAGCCATAGCGCACAAACTGACATGCCTTACCTTTCAGGACAATTATTCTAAATTTTGGGTAAAAAATCGAAAAATAAATGATTCAATGCAGAAGAATGTGTCCTTTACTTTACTTCTTGTAGAGCTGGCACGAATTTTGCTTTAGATACGCCCAATGATAAATACTATATCTGCAATCGTCCATAACGTAAGCTTTTGACTAGATAATTTATTTTAAGACACAGAGCACGGTGTTGCGACACTTGGCGTAACTTGTTATTTGCGTTCAATATTTTAAACATAAACCATAATTAAATGTTCTAACATGGAGTTTTATAGGTGTGACATATTTCTAAACAAGAGACCCATGGGTCTTGATGCTCACTTAGGAATTTGTCTCAAAACTTTTGCAAAGAACAATAGACAGTTACAGAAACTATCCAAGTTTCCCCACTTTGGACCCCACTCCAAAATACTTAATTAGAAATATCAAAGATCTAATCATGGTTCATTTATAAGTAGCTAAAATGCAAGTTGTAACTAAAGTACAATGGATAATTTCCAGATGATTAACCTTTTCAGTTTACTTATGCAGCTATGACCTTGACCTTTGAACTCATGACCTAAAGTCAAATATCAAAATTATTTCAATACTTACAATATTTTAATAAACATGCCTTTACAAAATCTTCATGGTTTTCAAGACAATTCACCATTTAAATATCCTGTGCAGTTATGACCTTGACCTTCAGACCATAAATCAAAATGATATTCATATCAATACCTACAATATTCTTACATATATGCCTATAAAATATTAATACTGTACTAGTAGTTTTCAAGGTAATTCACAATTTAAACATTCTTTAGCTGCTATGACCTTGACCTTTAAACCCTATGATTTATGATTAATCGATTAATTAATTAATGTTATGTTAATATCCCAATATAAAGGCCTATAAAAAGTTGTTTTCAAGATTTATTGAAAAAATATACCATTTTAAACAATTTTCACACTAAGAACCGTGCAATTCCCAATTTGAAGCCCAAATATCTACCATTTGTGCAAATCTGAAACTAGATGACCTTAAGAATTTTATAAATAAATTAACTTAGGCATATATCTTTTCAATTCAGAGGAGAAGATTTTTAAAGTTTTTCACTTTTCCCCCAATATATTGGGACCCATAGGGGACATAGATCCTTATTTGAGCAAATCTGAAAGGTCTATAACTAGGCATGACAGAACCCAAGTTCCATTAAATTTGACCCAGTAGTTTTTGAGGTGAAGATTAAAATGTTAAATGTTTATGTGTGACACTGATGGGCAAATTTGAACCATAATGGCTCACCTGAGCAGGAGAGCTAAAAAAAATGATACCAATGATCTTTAAATATGTTCTAAAACACAAAATGGTGGTGAAGGTAACCACAGATGACTGTCATTTTGGTAAACTAAAAACAATAATCTTAGAATCATGTCATTTTACAGATTGGAGGCGACTATAATGACCAATTAATGTCATCTTGGTAAATTGAAGTCCATGATCTTCAAATCTGACCTTGACATTTATAAATATGAAGTCGGTGCATAAAATTGCATTGCCTTTTTTATGTCAATGTAGGACATTAGAACCAATTATTTTTTAACCATGTGAGCAGATATTATTTTAATTTAAATCTAGTACCAGTCCAAAGTTAGGAGGAGTGTTATATATAATCAGTGCTCAATGTTTTCTATTTTGTTTCTTTTATTTGTTTGTTTATTTTGGCTTGTTGATGGTTGCTATGGCCATTGTCAAGCATTATAGCTGTTGTCAAGCACTATGGTTGTTGTAAAGCACATGTTTTTCAGACAAAAATGTCTACCTTCGATTGAATACAAAGTTAGGTGCTAATACCTAAGTTTTGTAACATCCAACATTAAATTTTTGAGAACATTGTTTTAAGCAAACATTAAGAAAAATAAAAAAAAAAAAAAACAATATAAATATATATATATATCACTTTTTAATAAGACGTAAATTCAAATCATTTTATACTAAATTTCATTAAAATTGTTTACAATGTAAAATAAATCCATTTAAAAGTTTTATACAATAACACTTATTAAATTTTTAAAAATGTGACATTGCTGTCAAAGCATTTAAGAGATATTAAAAAAACACAATATTAAAACAAAACAATGTATATATATAAAAATCTCCATGATAAAATACTTTATGATATCTCATTTATATACTAACAAGAATTCCACAGATTTAAATGTCTCGCATATTTAGTTTTTGATCGAGTTAAAAAAAAACTTTACATAAACTTTCACATTTTGACACGCCACTGCCCAAAACAACTGACACTGGGAAATTTTAAAGTAACACCTAAGTCTCGCCTAATGGTTCGACAAAAACATGTTTTTATTTGAATATTCAAGAAATAATCAAATTATGATATTTTCACTCCCTATGTATGTAGCTATATTTAATTTGATATAAAAGTACCTGGGTGATATCACATCACATATGAGCATGTATAGTTATTGAATTATGTTCTACATATGTTCTACATAATATCTGGTATGTGATTTATCAATGAAGACTTCAATGAAATCAGTAGAGTGTAAAAATTTAGCAACTTTTCAGACAAATTTCTCTCTCTGACATTCTTACATTTTAATCTGCCTGAGAAAAATGGGGTGGAGTAAAGGTGTTTTACTCCCTACTCAGGAATTTTTGATTTATTCTCCCTACTCAGGAATTTTTCATTTTTACTCCCTACTCAGGCATTTTTCATTTATTCTCCCTACTCAGAAATTTTTCATTTTTACTCCCTACTCAGGCATTTTTCATTTATTCTCCCTAGTCAGGAATCTTTCATTTGTACCCTTATTGTGATGGTCAGTTCTGGGATACGATCTGATAGTGGAAGAAAGCCAAAAAAAAAAAACAAAAAAAACAAAACAAAAAACAAAAAAAAAAAAAAAAACAGATGAAAGCTCCAAATTTGAACAAGAGACATGATGCATTTTTCTTCCACTAAAACCTGCAGGGATTCAAACGTAGGTGAGACAGATGATGTGATCTGTAAGTACACTCATAAGGCCATTCTGTCAACAAGGCTCCCTGCCCAAGAAATCTAGAAAACTTGACCCTGAAACCTATAAATTGGGAGAACTTGTGATCCTTAAGCCACATGCACTACAGAGCACCAAGTCATTTCTTAAATCACAAAACTAGTGGAGTCTAGATCTGGCTTCTGCTTTTTCATAATCTGGTCAGGACAATATCTGTACTGAAAATACTGAAAATGTTGTGGCAGAAATGGAAAACAATTTTACCTGTACTAAAATACCTTATTACAGAAATGGAAATCCATTTTATACCTGTACTTTTTCCTATTTTTTGTTACAGAAATGGAACCATTACAAAAACATCAACAACAACAGAAACAACTTTAAAGCTAAAACTTCAAGGTCCCAAATATGTAATATACAAATGAACAAAAACTGCTCATTATAAAAAACAGGCTACACATTGAGACTTATCAAAAATCTTTTTAAAAAATATTTGACTACTTACAAGATATTATTTTTGGGTAAAAAATTTCAGACAAACTAGACATGAACTCTCTACTGTCTTTTCCATCAGTATCACACAAGCTTTTTTCAACTTCATACATATACATGTACAAGTTAAAATAAATCTCAAATTTGTTCTTTCTGCATGAATCTTAATACAAAAACTAGAATGTATACTTGCAAGCAAGTATATGTCTGCGTATTAGCTCTCTAAAGTAGGTGCTCCAAATAGCAGGAGGAAATTCCAAGAAAGAACAGAAAGGCCTCTCTAGAAAGAACTCTATGAATTCCATGGTTTTAACCTGGATTTCTCAAAAGTTCTTCCAAATTCCGAAAAACGGTGAGGAAGTGACCTCCCTATGGTCAATCCCTAACAGTTGACAAAATTTCAACCTGAAAGGATAAGAAACATAGGAGATGTCTCTGAAAAAAATGTAGCAGAAATGAAGAAGAATAATAACAATAATAATAAAGATTATGAGTAACAACAAGATGTCTTCTGATATGCAGACATAATAATACATAACAGACATAATAATACATAACAATATAATCAATAAGATATACAATATCACATAACAAGCTAGATAAACATCAAAGGGTAATTCTTGATCTGATGACATAGTGTTCATAAACATGGCAGCCTTCAGAGGATCAGCAAAGAAAAAAAAAATTGAGGGGATCACTTAACAAAGGTCTCCAGCTAAACATATCGAGCTATGGTCCATTTTCACCCATTTTAAAAAAAGAAATTGCATCAGCAGTATTTTTGAAAGAGAAAACAACCTAAATGCAGCTTTTTAGCACTCCCCCCAACTTTGCAACTATTCCTTACTAGAGCAGCACTCCCCCCAACTTTGCAACTATTCCTTACTAGAGCAGCACTCCCCCCAACTTTGCAACTATTCCTTACTAGAGAACCCTTCCCACCAACTTTGCAACTATTTCTCACTACAGCAGCACTCCCCCCAACTTTGCAACTATTCCTTACTAGAGCAGCACTCCCCCCAACTTTGCAATTATTCCTTACTAGAGCAGCACTTCCCCAAACTTTGCAACTATTCCTTACTAGAGCAGCACTCCCCCAAAAGAGCAGCACTCCCCCAACTTTGCAAACTATTCCTTACTAGAGCAGCACTCCGCCCAACTATGCAACTATTCCTTACTAGAGCAGCACTCCCCCCCCCAACTTTGCAACTATTCCTTACTAGAGCAGCACTCCTCCCAACTATGCAACTATTCCTTACTAGAGCAGCACTCCCCCCAACTTTGCAACTATTCCTTACTAGAGCAGCACTCCTCCCAACTATGCAACTATTCCTTACTAGAGCAGCACTCCCCCCCAACTTTGCAACTATTCCTTACTAGAGCAGCACTCCCCCCAACTTTGCAACTATTCCTTACTAGAGCAGCACTCCTCCAAACTATGCAACTATTCCTTACTAGAGCAGCACTCCCCCCAACTTTGCAACTATTTCTTACTAGAGCAGCTCTCCCCCCAACTTTGCAACTATTTCTTACTAGAGCAGCACTTTCCCAAACTTTGCAACTATTCCTTACTAGAGCAGCACTCCCCCAAACTTTGCAACTATTCCTTACTAGAGCAGCACTCCCCCAAACTTTGCAACTTTTCCTTACTAGAGCAGCACTCCCCCCAACTTTGCAACTATTTCTTACTAGAGCAGCTCTCCCCCCAACTTTGCAACTATTTCTTACTAGAGCAGCACTTTCCCAAACTTTGCAACTATTCCTTACTAGAGCAGCACTCCCCCAAACTTTGCAACTTTTCCTTACTAGAGCAGCACTCCCCCCAACTTTGCAATTATTTCTTTCTAGAGCAGCACTCCCCCCAACTTTGCAACTATTCCTTACTAGAGCAGAGCTCCCCCAACTTTGCAATTATTCCTTACTAGAGCAGCACTCCCCCCAACTTTGCAACTATTCCTTACTAGAGCAGCACTCCCCCCCCCCAACTTTGCAACTATTCCTTACTAGAGCAGCACTCCCCTACTTTGCAATTATTCCTTACTAGAGCAGCACTCCCCCCAACTTTGCAACTATTCCTTACTAGAGCAGCACTCCCCCCAACTTTGCAACTATTCCTTACTAGAGCAGCACTCCTCCCAACTATGCAACTATTACTTACTAGAGCAGCACTCCCCCCAACTTTGCAACTATTCCTTACTAGAGCAGCACTCCCCCCAACTTTGCAATAATGTCTTAACTACCTTGATAAGGCAATTTTGAATTTTTTATAACTTTTTCAATTTTTAAAATATTAAAAAATTTAAGGTGTAATTTTAAAATTGTTTTAAACATATATTTGTATTTAAAATTTGTCAAGAATGTTTTCAGTGTTTCCAACAACAAATTGCCAAAATATGCTTAATTTAAATTACGGAAAATCTTAGTGAAGAAATGATAATGAAACTGGGACATGGTTGTATTTTGACAAAAACTTTATTATATCTTATGCAGTAAAATTTAATGTTTTTTTTTAAATTTTATAAATTTATATTTTGAATATAATTTAAAAAATCTATTTCAGTAGTATAGGTAATATCAATTCATTCATCCCTGAATAAACTATATGAATGTATAACAAGATGAAAAAAACTGCTCAACTGAAAATAGTCGTTATTGTCTTGAAAAAAAAATCAATCTCATTATGACCTACATAAAAAGGTCTCTATGTAGGTCATGACCTACATTTTAGGTTTTATTACTGAGAGTCCTGTGAAGAGTTGAAAAGTGTACACTTGCTGGAAATGTAATCACCTATCCATATTATAAAAATGAATATTTAAATAATGATATTCTTTTTGTCAGTGTTCATGCATTATGAACAACAGTGCACTGTCGTTCATAACACATCAACACTGACAAAAGGAATGTCATTACATATATTTACAATTTCTTTAGCCATTTCAGATGATATATCCTAAAAACCACCTTTGTAATATGTCAGTTTACTGCCAACCTCCACATGATCAAAATGGAATATCCCAACGTCATGACGTCAGCAAGTTCAGAAAGGTCATCAGCATTCATAGCATATGAGTCATAGAAAGAAAGATAATAGCAATTGTAAATATTGCTGAATGAACCTTTCAGTCCATTATTAAGGTACTGAGCCAACCAGTATAGTCTTGCAAGAAGGAATAACTCTTTCTCATCTGCAGTTGATCAGTGTCAAACCCACAACACCTTGAGTGTAAAGGGATAACACATTAATCACTCTGCCACCATGCCACCAGTAGCCATTACATCAGATTATTTATGATGATGACAACAAGCAACATAAACTGAGTGAGTAAAGCATAGGAAGTAAAATATTACTTGGTTCACATCAGAAATTGAAATTTAAAAAAAAAAATTAAAAATAAAAAAGGATTTCTTGCCCAGGTTGTACTTTCACAATTCTTCTTTGACTTAGATTTTCCCTGCTGAAATTTGAGAAATATGAAATCTCTTTAATAAATTTTCCCTACTGAAATTTGAGAAACATGAAATCTCTATAATAAATTTTCCCTACTGAAATTTGAGTATAATAAATTTTCCCTACTGAAATTTGAGAAACATGAAATCTATATAATAAATTTTCCCTACTGAAATTTGAGAAACATGAAATCTATATAATAAATTTTCCCTAATGAAATTTGAGAAACATGAAATTTCTATAATTTTATATCTTGTAAGATAGGTAAGTATTTAAGAATTTATTTTTAAGATCTGATTTAAGTTTAAAATATCCAGTAAATATTTTGGGAATTTTTGCATTTCTCTACTATGTAACTCAAACAGAACACTTATGGGTGCATCATATTTCTTTAGAAAATAATCCTGGAATTTGCTATAGGTACACAAAATAGTTTTATCCAAAATAATGTAATTGTCACTTAACAAAAATGGGGGGCACTCAAGGGAGCATCACTCTGATAGCAAATGATGGAACTTTTAAAGTTTCACAAAAATATCTTCATCCATCTTAATCTGTCAACTTCGTAACTCAAATGGGGCACTTAAGGGAGCACCATCATCATCCAAACCCTCCATGTCTGATGAAGGTGAGGCTTCTTCAAATCCCCCTGTCAGGTTAAAGGGAGACAAATTGCTGATATTCTGATCCTCATTATCCGCCCCTGATAGAAACTCAATCTCAGTGTCAGCAGTTGATACCTACAATGAAACAAATAAAAACATCTGATGTGACACAAACAGAAACCAATTTCTTATATTCATTTAAGACCTCAAATTATCAATTAAAAGTCAACTATTAAAAATCTTCCATTTTGTCAAAATTCAATGTTTACAAGGAGCAAAGTAATGGTGTTTAATGCCCCAGTCAAGATTCTTTCATTCACCAATATATTCAGGTGGTCATTTCTGGGATGGTAGATAAAACCACTATGTTTTGGTTATCATTCTGGGACAGTAGATAACATCACTATATTTTAGTGGTCATTCCTAGGTAAGTAGATAAAACCCTTAAATCTAGGTGTTCAGTTCTGGGACAGTAGATGAAACTGGATTGCCCAGAGAAAAACAACAAACCTTCAACAAAAGAACCAATAAACTTTTTACACTATTCATGATGAGACAATTTTTTTACACTAGGATTAGCCACATCTAGGTGGTCAGAGGCACTGTGATCCATTACAGCCTGCTGTGTTGGTCACTGGTGATCAACTTCAGGCAAAGCAGCCATATTTATTATGGTGGAATTAGACCGGTTCCCTGTTTATTTTCGTAGATGGTGACAGGCAATTAATATTACCCTTTTGTTCATAACCACTTTATGTAATTGTTCTAGAAAGCTTCTTTACCACTGCTGCAGTAACTACCTGTTTATGTCTGGTCAAATTTTATCCATGTGACATCAGGGGTGGTCTAAAATGGTCGCTTTCCAAACACAGTGCTTTTCACAACCTAGGCTCAATCTCATATCTGCAGGTCATATTGAGAGTTTTGTAAGTTCCCAATTCGAAGGTTGGTGGTTTTCTCCAGCACTCCAGTTTCCTCCACCATCCAAAAGCAGAATGCTTTGACATATTAAGTGAAAGAATCTTGACTGTGGTTAAAATCATTATCCAATCAATTTTCCTGTGACATCACAGTCAAAGGACCAATCAGGGCTTGAATGTTATAACACCAGTAATAACAATTACCTGGTCATCATCTTTTTCTGTATCAGTTATTTTTGGACTTGTAAAACTCGCAAAAGGTAAACTTTTTGGTTCATCTGCATCCTCTTCATTTTCCTGTAAAAGTATTTTATTAATAAAATGGCACTTTAGTTTCCCATATATATATACATTATATATATATATATATATATATATATATATAGATTTTAAGGATACAAGTTACTGAATTTGAAATTTTGACATGAGAATTGGAGGGTTGGCAAATAATGCCAGAGAGCTCACCTGTATAAAGGCATCATTTTCTACAACTTAATATTGGATTTTGACACCAATACTGACCTAGGATGCCAGGAGTATGACATAAGTTCTTACTGATGTGATTCCAGGAACTTGTGAATTAAAAATTTTCTTAAAAGCTCACACAAAAGTCAAATAAAGAGGAACATTTTCGATAATTTTCTGTAAATATAATGTTAATCTGCAAATTTGTAATGAAAAAATTTTCCAAAATTTTACACAAATATTAGGGGGAATATACTGATCATAAGGTATGTTCACAAAAGTCAATTACACAGTATCTAACCTGCTGTGATGTTGGCATTTCACTGGGTGTTGTAGAACGACTTCGGCTTCTTTTAACTCTGTTCTGTGGCAGATCAGTTCTTAGAGCATTCATCTGACCTTTGACCTTTTCTATCATTTCATCTGGTATGGTAAAACCTACCAAATCATCTATCCTTAATCCTGGACTGTCCCTAAAATTTTAATTTAACAATTACAATCATTTACAATAACAATAAACAGACAAAAAAAAAGGCTTTTGTGGATCAGTGGCTGAAAGATGGTCTTTGATTGTTACACTGGAGTCAGGTCTCTTGTACTAAAATTATATTCTGAAAAGGTCAATGCCTTTTTTTCAAATCAATGATTCAGATCTCTGACTGAATGCATAACATGTACATTGTATATGCTAAACTGTGCATCCCTAAAAACTTACATGGACTATTATTTTTACAATGACGAAATATACAATGATGGGTTTTAAGGAAAGAACTATAGGATACATACTTGTATTCATCAGTCTGTGCTAGATCCTGTATATCTTCCAGTACCAACATGTAAGCTTTGCCACCAGTTGCTGGCATTCTGTGATTTTCGTAAAGCCATTGTTTATCATCTTGATCACCTGAATACTGAAAAAAAAAACAGAAGTATTATGTCAGTTTTTTTTTATTTCATATAGTCAGCATTACTTATTGTCTGTCTAGTATATCTTTCTAGTAAATGTTTTTTGTATCTGACAGCCTCCCACAACAGTTCTAATGACCAATCATATGAAATACATTCAAAGTTGCTATTTTTTTAATATGGTTGTCTCCAACTAAATCATAATGTCTAATTAATGCATCTGATCAGCATTCATTGTCAGTCTATTTGCTGTTCTATGAATGTGGTTGACTCCCACAAAAATCCTTACAACCAATCAATACAACCAGGAAACACTCCAGTCTATTTGCTGTTCTATGAATATGGTTGCCTCCTACATGTATATATATCCTAACAACCAATCAATACAACCAGCAAACATTCTTAGTCTATATGCTGTTCTATGAAAAGTGTTGCCTCCCACAAAAATCCTAACAACCAATCAATACAACAAGGAAACATTATCAGTCTATTTGCTGTTCTATGAATATTATTGCCTCCCACAAAAATCCTAAAAACCAACCAATACAACCAGCAAACATTATCAGTCTATTTGCTGTTCTATGAATATGGTTGCCTCCCATAAACTCCTTATGACCAATAATTTTATTTAATTAGTAAACAAAGTAAGTCTAAGTTGTTGTTCTATGACTCTCACTATTCAGCATAATAAAAATCATTACTGCATTTCACTTATGGCATTTAAATTAGATGGTGGGTAATTTTAGACTAAAGTTTATCATAAAAGAAAAACTTCGACTAGAAATAAATTTTAAAATCTAAAAATTTTAATAGGTACCACAGATGCCAACTTTAACTATCAGAAACCATCCCATCACATATGAAACCTTTATTGACAATATAAAGTGAATAGGAAAATCCCTTTTTTTTTACTTACCTTAAATAAATCTGGATGCTTTATATAAATTCTTCCTCTTGTAGCTCCCAAACCAAGTGCTCTAAAATGAGATACAAAACGTATTGAACTGTTGATTCACAAATCAAAACAAAATTTAATTTATGCAAAAAATTTTAAGGACACAAGGCAGGGTAACTAAGCCATTAGACTGGTGACAAAAGGTCCATGACTTCAAACCCCAGCAACCTACATCTGGACACTGGTCATCAGGATGGAGTCGAGTTGAGTTGAAAAATGGTGTTTTATGCCATTCAAGAATTTTCTCTTATACTGAGAGGTCAGTTCTAAAATCAATAGATAATGATGTTGAAACAGATAACTCTTCTGCACTTATATCACTGTGCCTTTCACTGCCTCGATGGCCAAGTGGTCTAAAACGGTTGCTTTCCAATCACAGCACCTCTCACAATCTAGTTTTTAAATCCCAACAGGCAGATCTTAGTGTAAGAAAATTTGCCAGTTGGCTTGCCAAAAGTTGGTAGTTTTTTCTGGGCACAATAGTTTCCCCCATCAGCCAAAAAACAGACTGTTTCCATATATGTGAAAATAAAATCTTGTCTGGGGTGTTAAATGCCATTATTGTAATTGAATCTTCTACTTAATGCATGCATACCTAATATTTATATTTGAAAATAACACTCAAAATACTTTCAGAAAGTGAGAGCTAAAATTGTTTGAACTTACTTGTTGGCCCTGGCACCCATAACAAACAGGGTGGATGTAGTAACTCTGTCAGGATTCCACTGAAAAAAAAGACAACACAAAAATATTTTTATACTTTCCAACATCCTCCAACACGTAATGTATGTATTTAAAGCACCAATATGAAAAAAAAAAATTGTTGGAATTGAGCATGGCTAATTAGTGTCCGAGTCATTAAGAAATAAACAAAACCTATTTTCACCTTTCCAACAATGATATCATTAAAAATTTTCAAATTCAAATACTGTGAATACATTTAAATCCATGGGCTCAAAGTTTCATGGTTTGAAGAAAACATACAATTTTCTGGTATAATAATAATTATGTGGTTTAAACTTTGTTGAAAAAACTTTGTTCTTACAGTTGATCAATAAAGCTTATTACTTATCAGGTGTTACTCATGCATATTGCATAAAACAGTAATAGAATTTGGCAGAGTAAACATGTCTCTATCCCAGTTGTTCCTACTTTATATCTTCTCTGTTTTCTTTTTCGTTTTGTTAAGAGACTAACATAACATACCTAGGTAAGATGTGTATACATATATTTTAATTTTTAAAACATATTTGTTGACATGTAAATTCTAATGGTCCACGAAAACAAATAAAATTAGATCACCACAAATATTAATGGTTTCACAGTATTTCTGATTGAAATTTTTCACTGATTTTTTCTTCTGTAATAAAATGACCAAAATCAAAAACATACAATACCTTAGGGCCTTCCCTTTTCACTGGTTCTGAAGGTTTCAGGGTCTTTGATGGTGTTACTCTTCTGAAAATAGAAAGATAATGTATAATAGATTTATTATCAGGATTCAATTCATTTTGAAATAAGAATAAGCATTAAGGAAATGACAATTTTCTTCATTTTGTAATATATCAAATAAACCAGCACCAACATAATAAATAATATTTAAGACACTCTCTCTCTCTCTCTCTCTCTCTCTATCTCTCTCTCTCTCTCTCTCACTGATTTGACTTCATGTCAGTAAAATGAGAAACAAAAATTTGGGTAGTTCACTTATCATATTGTTATTTTGTGGTTTACCATTCTAAAAAGTTTCTTCACCTGTGTGTTCTATTATAAAACATATCAGAAACACAGGTACAAAATCACATACCTTAGTACTGTATGCGTAGAAATATTGGCTGTGTATTAATGTTCACTATTTTTGCAGTCGCTTATCAAACGCGAAAATAAATCCACCGTAAAATTTTATATCCTTGTCAGATGCTAGTGTTAGTCACTAGTCACAGCGTGACCGTGAACATTTATACCAGCGAAAATGCTCTCTATACCAAAACCGCTAAAGTTTATACCAGTGAATATTTCTACGTATACAGTATGTTTATGAGTTTAACCAATTTTTTGAAAATATTAATTTAATTACCATAAAAAATGACCAATAATATTTCACTAATCAACCAACACCCTCTCCCCACCCCTCTCTCTCTCTCTCTCTCTCTGAAATCATTTTTTTCAACAAAATTAATCACATCTCTTTCTCTATTTACATTTTCAAACTTATCAAAAACAAATAGAAAATATAAAATATTTGGGACCAAAAATGGACTTCAGAGTTATTCAAGTCAAAAAAAAATACTGAAATTAATTTTTATGTCTCGGAATCATCATCTTATTGGTTGCCCAGGCTATTTAATGTCAGAACCCAAAAATTTAACATCTACTAGTATGATGACATGGACAACATTAGAACTACAATACCTTCCCTCATTTATCAACACAAAAAGTAAATAGGAGATATTTAATAAAGGTCTTACCCTGAGCTGTGTAGTTGTGGCCGTCCTCTTTTCTGCAATAAAAAAATCCCAAATTATAATAAACTTTGATTTATCAAACTGCATTACACTAAGATATTGACTTCATATGTTTTTTCAATGCTGTCAAATACAAAATATGCAAAAGAAAAAAAAAAAGAAAACAAGAGGCCCATGGGCCTTAACGCTCACCTGAGGATATGGCCAATCTGAGGATATATCCAAAATCATTTGCAAAAATACATAAAATATTCTTATATACATGCCTCAAAAAAAATTAATAGTTTTCAAGATAATTAATAATTTGAGTCTTTTTATGCATCTATGACCTTGATCTTTAAACGTAAGACCTTGATCTTATATCAGAATAATCACCATATCAATTCCTACAATATTCGAATATACATGCCATACAAAAAGTTAATAGTTTCCAAGATAATAAACAATTTTAGTCTTTTTATGCACCCATGACCTTGACCTTTGAATGTATGACCTTGAGCCATATATCAAAATGTTCGTCATGTCATGAGAGGAAGATTTTTTAAGTTTTTTTCAAATGTAGGTCACAGTGACCTTCTTTCTATAGCTATGGCAACCAAAAGTACAAATTTGAAAATAGCCCTCCCAATAACCCTTCCTGTGAAGTTTGATTAATATTGGCCTAGTAGTTTCTGAGGAGTTGTCGAAAATGTGAGTTACAGATGCACACACGCACTCACGCACACATGGACATACGGACACACGCTGCTCCATGCCATAAGCTCACATGGCCTATAGGCCAGGTAAGCTAAAAAAGAGGTTAGAACCAAACAAAAATCATTTCAATCTGTCCATTTGTGCAAACATCAATAGAGTGATCAAAGTTTAATAATTATTACTAATTTTTTCCCTGGCAGAGTAGTCTATTTGCCCATTCTTGATCCTCTGCAGGATGTTTTCTTATTGCTTTCTCTCTCAAGGTTGGTTGAGAAAGAGCAAAAGTAGAAGATGTCACTGTTTCTGTGGTATCATATGTTGTTGGCATCACACAAGTTACAGGCATTGCAATTAAATGTTGGATTTCAAATCAAAGCTTCTCTCACCCCATGTTCAAATCTTACTTGGACAGATCCAAGAGTGAGATACTTAAACAATTTGCCAACTGGAAGGTTTTTTGTTTTCTTAAGTACATGTAGTCCCACTTTCACTGATGAAGGTCTCCAATTGAAGTAAAAAAAAATAGACTGGAGCTTATACAACATAATTATTACTACTACACATATGTACATGTATACAAGTCAGGTTTCCCAGCATACCATGTGATAGTCATGTGATAGTCCTGTGATAACCCATTACATTTGTACATAACTATTATGTAAAGACTTACCTTTTTCAAAATAGCATGGTGACTTTTTTCAGAATCTGTATCAGATGGTCTCCTCTTTCTTGTAGAAACAGACTGTAAAGAAATCAAAATGATTTCAATATAAAATTTATTTGAATAGCAACATGGTGGTTACTTGATATAGCATGGATGGGACTGACTAAGTAAATAGGCATTGCAGAAGAGGCAGCCAGACATAGTGAACAAGAATGTCGGAGTAGAGGCAGCCATAATTTCAGTATTGATGTGCATGACCAATTGGATAAGCATGGCAAAGTAGAGACAGCTTCATTAAAGGATAGGCATGACAGAGTGGACAGGACATGGTGGAATAGAGGAAGGCATGACAAGGAATTGACGGGAAAGCAAGATTGGTAAGTAGAGTGGAAGCAGTCATTAAATGGAAAAGATGAGCATGGCAGAGTGAATAGGCATGGCTGAGTAAAAAAAGTCATGAAAAAAAATAGGCAGGCAAGAGAGAGGACATAGGCATGGAGGAGTAGAGGCAGCTATAACTTAAAACAAGAATTCCATGAAATTAAATGTCTCGCCTGGTTAGTTTTTAACTTTAACATAAAATTTCATATTTTGACACACGCCGCAGCTGCGGAAAAGCAACACCTAAGTCTTCCCTTATGGCGATGCCAGGCTCGTTAACAACCAAGCAAAGCAGAAAAGACATAACCATGTAGGATAGACACTGTTAAGTAAGGACAGTAATGGTATAGAAGGGGCAAATACAGCTGTATGGATCATCAAAATAGTATGATTAATTTAAAATCAAAGTAACATCAAAATACACTTTATCCAATATTATTGTTATACAAACATGGAGTACCCTCAATGATTTTGCCATGGCTGTTGAGAACTACCTTTAAGATTTCACTATTTTTAAATGCTTATAATGTTTATGTTCATTGCAAAGATTTAACTAACTATTTCATTGTGTGTTACTGTTGGCTTTTTGGGAAATCTAAATGGTCAAATATCTCCATGGGAAACAGCCTTTATTTGGTAGTAATTTTAGACAAACAAAACCATAGACTCTGATCAGGACCAGTACTGCCAATCTGCTTCATTTGGAGATGAAAATGGGTCCCAAGATTTAAAGCTTATTGTTTTTTTTATAATTTGAAAAAAAAAAATCAGAAAATTTTTACAAGATCATTTATAAAGAAACTCACAAAAAAGTATACCAGTGTACAAATATAGTACTTACCCTTCTGCCACTATTACTTCCAGAGTCGGACCAGGCATCCGTTTCTCTAGGTGGTGTACATCCTGATCTCTGCTCCAAGCCCGGGATCTCAGTAACATACATCTTCTTGGCCTGTAAAACATACATGTATAAGAACAAAATCATAAAACATGTAATATATAAAAATCACCCACTACCTCATTGAAAAAAATCCTAAGGACAGGTGGAATTATATACAGGTTCAACAGACCTGTGTATTAAGACCACAGAATAAATTTAAGATTTTATAGGTTTGTCAATAGGCTAAATTGTTCTTTATTCTATTTTCATATTACAGATCAAAATAAAAAACTTTCCCAGACTAGAATCTATCCCAATGGCTGGTAATCTTGTTGTAGAAGTAATCATTATAGAAAAATGAACTGAGAAATGGAATAATCGATTTTACACATCATTCAAGATAATTTCACTTGTATTAGGATGCCAGTTCATGAATGGTTAAGAAAACTGGAGTGCCACATGAACAACACTACCGACCTTCAGCAAGTGAACTAACAATCATTCTCACACTAGGATCTGTCATAAGTTGAGTTCAAACACTGGTAAAGAGAGGCACTGTGATTCTAAGTTCATCTTTAAACACTTGGCCCCCATGTCATTATAACTCTCTCTCTCTCTCTCCTTGTAAACACATCTCTTCATTACCACAGACACTGCTCTTACATGCTCTCTCTCTCTCTCTCTCTCTCTCTCTCTCCATATCTCCTCCAATATTTACTAACACAATCTCTTTCAGTCTAACTTCAATATCTGCTGACATCCTTAACATACACTCTGTCTCTTTCCTATTTAAGAATCTCCTCAATATTTGCTGATACTTTAAATGCTCTCTCTCTCTCTCCTTTATACATACCTCCTCCAATATCTGTCTACAAACAGCTTGTATGTGTTCTTCTTGAACTGAGTTTTCACCATTATTTAGTTTTATATTATTAATTCCAGGTTTAAAGAATTTCTGAAAAAAAATACAAATGTCAATTCTAGTAACTGAAGTAAACCAATGTGCTGTAAATACATGATAAAACTTTGAAATTTTAGGGATGGTGGAGTGGGATTGAGTAATGGTGGTCTCATGCCCGAGTCAAGAGCATTACATTTAATATCAAGGTGGACAGTTCAAGGATGGTGGGGTGGAGTGGAGCTACAGTGTTTTATGACCAGGTCAAGAATATTTCATTTACAGTTCATCAATGTGGTCTTACAGTAAACAAAAGGCCCATGGGCCATAACGCTCACCTGAAGATTTGTCCAATATTGTTTGCAAAGTGCAGTAGACAATATATTACGTACAGAAACTTTAAAAGTTTTCTCAAGTTAAGAACTCCATCAAAACTTAATCAGAAATATATCTACTCACATTTCATTCATAAGTAGCTTATATAATATGCATGAAGTAACTGTAGTGCAATGAATAATTTCCAAATCATTAATCAATTTCAGTATACTAATGCAGCTATGTCCTTGACCTTTCAACATATATGGCCTTGAACCATATATGATTGTCATGTCAATACCTATACAGTGGTTTTGTTTGCCTAAAATTACTACCAAATAAAGGTAGTTTCCCCTTGAGAAATAAGACTAAAATGTCCCAATCTCACGACTAAAATTCCCCAAAAGGCTACAGTGAAACACAATCAAATAGTTTAAGATAAATCCAGTTGTCCAAAACTGTTCTGACAGACAAAAAATGTTAGATATTGTCACAATATAAGATCTTTACAATGAATTTCAAAATTCTGAGTGTAACATGTGACATAAAAAGGGTCCAAATTTTCCCAATCTGAAAGGTAGAAGGTAGTTTTTAAAAACCATAGAAAAATCACTGCTATAATATTCTAATATACATGCCTATGCATGAAATTAATAGCATTCAAGATAATTAATAATTTAAGTATTCCTATGTTGAGATGACCTTGACCTTTGAACATATAACCTTGAACCATATATCAAAATGATCGTTGTCGTAATACCTACAATTCTAATATACATGCCTATACATAAACTTAATAGTTTTCAAGATAATAAGCAATTTAAGTCTTCTTTTGCAGCTGTGACCTTGACCTTTCAACATATGACCTTGTACCATACATCAAAATGATCGTTGTTGAATACCTACAATATCTAATATACATACCAATACAAAAAGTTAATATTTTCAAGATGATTAACAATTTAAGTCTTCTTTTGCAGCTGTGACCTTGACCTTTCAACATATAACCTTGACCCATATATCAAAATGATCATCATGTCAATACCTACAATATTCTACTATACATGCCTATACAAAAACTCAATAGTTTTCAAGATAATTAGCAATTAAAGTCATCTTCTGCAGCTGTGACCTTGACCTTTCAACATATCACCTTGACCCATATATCAAAATGATTGTCATGTCAATACCTACAATATTCTAATATACATGCCTACAAAAACTTAATAGTTTTCAAGATAATTAGCAATTTAAGTCTTCTTTTGCAGCTGTGACCTTGACCTTAAATCATATGACCTTGTACCATATATCAAAATGATTGTTGTCACAATACCTACAATATTCTAATATACATGTCTATACAAAAACTTAATAGTTTTCAAGTTAATTAGCAATTAAAGTCATCTTCTGCAGCTGTGACCTTGACCTTTCAACATATCACCTTGACCCATATATCAAAATATCAAAATGATTGTCATGTCAATACCTACAATATTCTAATATACATGCCAATACAAAAACTTAATAGTTTTCAAGATAATTAGCAATTTAATCTTTTTTTGCGGCTGTGACCTTGACCTTTCAACATATGACCTTGAACCATATATCAAAATGATCGTCATGTCAATATCTACAACATTCTAATATACATGCATATACAAAAAGTTAATAGTTTTCAAGATATAGTGACAAATATATAATTTTTAGCAATTTCCCCACTCAGTGGCTTATAATTTCCCCATTTTGAGCCCCATGGCTACCATTTGTGCAAATCTGAAAATAGATGACCTAAGGATGTTATAAATGAAATAACTAAGGTATATCTCTTGTAGATTCAGAGGAGAAGATCTTCAAAGTTTCCCTCTCTTCCCCCCCTTGTGGGGTCCCAAGGGGACATAACTCCTTCATTTGTGCAAATCTGAAAGGGCTTCACCAGGGCATGATGGTAACCAAGTTTCATTAAATTTGGCCCAGTGGTTTTGGAGGAGAAGATTAAAATGTAAAAAGTTAACGCACGACGGACGGACGACGCACGACAGAAGCTGGACGGTGAACCATCGCAATAGCTCATCTGAGCTTTCAGCTCAGGTGAGCTAAAAATGGTGGAGGAAACAGGACTGTCAGTAGAAAATCACCAACAACTGATATTCTGTAAAATTTAATTCTGTACTTACTTACTGTTGGTCAACAAGTACTACATATTTCAGCATATAAGGCTAAAATTATATTACTGCATCGTAAACACATTTGTTTGTGATAATCATAAATAAGCGCGATTTGTCTAGCGACAAAATTGCTAAAATAAGATAATAGCTAAATTAAGTACAATTACTGTACGTTCTTACACTAGGATCCTCCGAAGTGATATTTGAACCTATATATTTGCAAACGGTGCTTGAGCTGTTGTTACAGTTCTATTACAACAGTCTGTGCAGATTTAAAACATCAATAATGGAAAAAAGATCATTACATGATATAAGTTACCTCCATATATTTCTGTATTATAGCATCCAATTCTTTATTTATACACTTTTGTAGATTCTGTCGAAGTAGGTCCAACGATTTTGCAGCACTCTGAATTGATCCAGATCTAAAAAGTTTAAAACAGAATAATGATCAGAGAGACACATAACTTGGTTAATTATCTACAATTGTGTGATTGGAACCAATTCATATATGTGGGAGGTTGGGGGTTTGAACAGCGGCCCGATCTGACCAAGACTTAAAAATTGGTAGTGACTGTTCTTTCGCCAAGCATCCAGCATTTAGAAATGAAAGCCACAGGGTCCTTTAGATGAGATCTTAAAAAACCGATGCCCTTCGTCATGGCAGGCGTGGCATGTTAAAGAAACCTCCCTGTACACTGCCTCAAGTGCATTGCAAAGGTTAAAATTTCTGCCACTTCACCTATAGCTGGTGACATCTCAATATGAGTGAAATATTCTTGACTGAGAGGTAAAACCCCATAAAATGATAATTAAAATCAAAATCAAAATCTGGGAATTGCATTCCTTAAAAACATTACTTAATAAAGTGATAATGTATCTTTGGGGAGGCAATTGTCAGTATCCCCCTCAATTAACATCAATAGTCATACAGTGTAATCACCATTGATTAAATATAAAACCAAACACAGGTTAAATGTGGCAATTTTTTCTTTCAGTAGAAAAATAGGAATATTCTAGTGAAGTATTTCTTTGATTTTGTAATAAATGAAGTAAAAATTAAAATGTCATTGTTAAGAACAGTTTTGCTAATTTTGGTAACATTCTATTTTTAGTTCAGTGATAAATAAATAGTAGAAAACTTTGACTACTCTATTCTTTGACTATTGCTCAGAGAAATTCACCAACCTTTGACAAGCGAACTAAAAAACTTTCTTACACTAGGATCTGTCCCTGAGTGGGATTCGAACCCCGGTGGTGTGAGGCGCTGTGATCCATAGGCACAAGCTTTAGACAACTCAGCCAACAAAGGCCCAGAAAAAAGGGAACTGTTATAATAATTACTTACTTTGCCCTGTGAACAGCTAATGAATGAGCTCTGTATGTAGATCTATACACTGAACTGGTGGGTAAGTTGGCTAAATTCACTAATCTCATATTAAATGGATTCGGCTGAAAAATAATATAAATAAAACTTCAAGTAAGTTCATACAACATTAGGCTTGGAAATCTTTGCTTATCGCTTATTATTATTTTCATCTGTAAAATATTATCTGAACAATAACACAAAAACTCTGACATGAACTATTTATCGGACAAAAATTGCTAGTGCAATAATAAAGTTTTACCTAAATTGTGCACATTTTTTAAAATAGACCCAAAAGCAATCATACCAAGCTTTTTGTTAATAGCAGTTTTATACAAAAACCTCAAATGGAACTTAAGTCACTGAACAAAATACTATTTACATGTATATCTTATAGTATTGTTGACTGCAACCTAACAACCCAAACATCCAAATCTAGCAACCACTTGTCCAATTTTATCTCTGCAAAACCTAAAAGTATTACAAAAGTTATTGCTTTTGTTGACAAACTGAATTATTTTTTAAAAAATTAAACAGTAAACCATATAACGGTATCTCTCATTAAAAAATTCTGGATATGTTATCACAATGCTGTTATCTTCAAAATGAATGAAAACATGCATGTAGAGTGTTGTAATGGTGCTTTATACCCCAGTCAAGATTCCTTTACTTATACTGAGGTGATGAGTTCTGGGATGTCGGAAGAAATCAAAAAGGGTGCCAAAAAAAAAAAAACACCAATCTTCAGAAATTGAACTGACAAACTCACACTTAGAATCTGCTTAATACGTTTAATATCTCACAAATTAAAAAAAAAAATGAACAAATAAATAAACCTATCATAATCAAAACTCACCATTTCAACCAATTCTTCTGTTTTCACACGTTTATCATCTTTTTCAGCTTTAATCTTGTGTATTGGAGGAATAGGGTCCAATCTTGGCATTTCAGACTCGCTATCCTGTCGTCCAAATAATCTGGGTTTCGTCTCCATGGTTTCAGAACCAGATACTTGAGTTTGTATCACTGAAGAACTTCCATGGTATTTATCAAATGCCGGAACACTTCTCTGTGATGCAGATGTGGTAGGTCGTGACGGAAACGTAAATGGGTTTATGGTTTTACCAGGTTGCATTGGTTGTGGTTGACCTTGTGATAATACCTGTGAAACTGGCAAGGCCAAAGCATGATGTGGGGGTTCTTGTTTAAATACAGGGAGTTCTCCATGAGTTTGCTGTTGCTGCTGGTGCTGGTGCTGCTGCTGTTGTTGCTGTTGTTGAAGTCTTTGTAACAGCTGTTGTTGTTGTTGCTGCTGTTGTTTTTGTTGTATCAACTGACTTATTGTTGTGGAAGCTGTTTTATGTTCTTCAGATTTTGGCATGGGTAGTCTGACTAAATTTACAAAGGGTTGACGAATTGTTCCTGCATTTTGTGGCAGAACAATGGAAGATGCCAATGATGCAGGAATATCTGCACCATAATGACCATCTTTTATTACATGTCCAGGTTTGGGTGAAGCAGCTTTATTTTTCGTATCATGCTGGGTGTATGAAGGTTGCATTCCTCCGGCAGGTGGTACAGAGATTCCATGTTGAGCCCCAGGAAAATCTCTATTGTTAAAGCCTGGCTTAGGAGATGGAGTTCTCCTCCTTTCATCATGTTTACCTACAGGAGATACCGAAGACTGTACAGTGTATCTAATTTGATTGCCTGAAATTGACACAGGTTGATTCTGGTCAGTGCCAGTAGGTGTCACTTGTCTATGGGGAGAAGTACGATCTTTTTCAATTCTACCTGGTCTTTGTCCAGAATGAGGAGATGGTATTTGTGGAACTCTCTTCACAATTTCACCTTCAAATCGCCTGACAGTCGGTACGGGTTTTGTATTGCTCGCAGCAGACATGGCATAACCTGTCTGCCCTGCTGATATCAGGCTTTGGTTGGTTAACTGTCCCATTTGTGACACAGGTGGGGCTGTAGTTGACAGCAGTCCTTGATGTTGCTGATTGGCTGGTTTTGTCAGTTGAACATTAGGAGGCAATCCAGATGTAAGAGTTTGACGGAGAATTTCACTCTGTTTTTGACCTCCAGCAAAAATAGAACTGATGATCTGACTGGGACCTGGACTTCCTTTGTCATCCTGTCTAGGAGTTGGAGAAATGTCTCTAATCTAAAATGTAATTTAAAAAAATTTATTAAAAATTTAATTTATAAAAATTTTAAAATAGAGGCACTTAAAAAATTGACGAAACATTAAAAGAAAATTTCAAATTTGAAAACTTTACTTTTCACAACAGGCAATATTTGTATCGGTAACCTACTTTTATCATACTTCCTTAAAATCATGAAATTTTTTTATCCAATGATAAAAGTCAAAAATAGACAAAATGACATTATTAAAACATTATCAAAAACATCATTCTAAATTCTAGACAGGCTCCCTTAATTCCCTATCTTAAGAAGCACTGACCCCTTCTCCCTTGATTCCAAGATTTTAGGAGTCAAAAACCCTTGTTCCCTTGTTTCTAAATTCTTGAGTCATATCCAAAACTTCTGATTTCCAAGACCTAGAGTCATAATCAATTTTCTCACAAAACCCAGACCTAGAAAGAGAGAGAGAGAGAGAGAGAGAGAGAGAGAGAGGGGGGGGGGCAATACAAAGTGAGCACTCTACCAATCTAGCTATCATAGTGGTTCTCCTCTCAGGAGGCAAAGTGATCTAAAGCATATGCTTGCTATCATAGTGGTCCTCCTCCAGGGCCTCATTGGCAAAGTAATCACTGCCTAAAATTCCACTCATGCAGTTCCTAGCATGGAGAGTTTGTCATTTCACTTGCTGAAGGTCTGCAGTTTTCTCAGGGCACTTTGGTTTTCTCAAACCACCCAAGAGAAAATTATCTTGTGAATAAATAACTATTACTTGACTTGATTTAAATCCTCTCTTCTGCACCTTTACAGGTGAGCTACATTAAATGTAATCATTATCCATGCATTTGGCAAAAAATGGACTAAGGAAAACACAGGTAAGTTAACTATACATGGCATGTTATAAGCTGATCGGGTGTTAGAGATAGCTAAAATAAAAAGCAGCTGACAATAAAAGAAACAGGCAAATATTTTTAAACAGTGGTCACACAATGGTATTTATGGGAAATAAACATCATACATTTATGCGACACACGAAACCTTTTGATCTAAACCTGCAACATAAAAAGAATGATGGTGAATGAAAATATATGAGCTTTGCCAAGTATAAATGGAGTAGAGTGGAGTAATTTTTTTCTAAGTCTCAGTTTACTTATATAAAGGTTGTCAAAACTGTGATGGATGAGAAAACCAGAGTGCCAAAACAAAACAATTGATAGCTTTTAACACTAGAACTAGCTGGATAGAATTGGAATCTAGCCTGTTAAAATTGCTATGATTCATAAGCTGCACTTTTTATTAAAAACTTTACTGTGTCCTTGACAAAAAGTGAAAATGGGAAAAAGGTCTTTTTTCTAATAAATAAATAATGCTATATGCTGTTTTCAAAAAGTATTTAGTCACTGTAAATCTAAGATGTGTGTCTTGCCTCACTGGAAATAAAACATAACTGCACTAAACCATTCCCACAACAAATTTACTTAGCAAAGCTCATATTTGTGGAAAAAAATGTCATGATAATAAAAATGAATTGAATGTGCAACATTTAGTGATGTGAAATTAATGAAGTAAGTTGTACAAGAAGAAAAATTTGCTTACAGAAAGTAGAACACACACACACACACACACACACACACACTCACACACACACACAATAAAATAAAAATTGTAAAGAGGTCGGCAATGTGCTTTCATACCCCAGTATTCTTTTATTCTTATTAAAGCAAGCAATTCTGGTTGGTTTGTTGAATGCTATTTTTGTCACATCAAAATTTTTTTTAGCTATTTGTGCCAAGGCAATTTTTACTAAACTGGAGAAATAATCTTTTACCCCTAATAGTCATGTGGTGTGTGAGTTTGCAAGTATTTCTGATCTAAACTGTAAACATATGCACATATGGTGATCTTTATAGTGCTAGTTCACTAACCCCCAATGTTGCAGTTAAACACTGCAGACCACTGAGTCCATAATACTGGTACCAAGCCAATCAGTAAAAGGCCTACGACACAAAAAATTAACTTTTCTCACTTGCGTTACATGAGACCATTTTAAAAGCTACCTTTACCACTTGGCTACAACAGCTCCACAGGTGGTTCTGGGATGGTCGAAGATGCTGCATCACCTGTTGAAAACCACAGATCTCCAGCAAACTGACAAACTTTCTCAGACTTACATGTAGATCTGTCAGAGTGGGGTTTGAACCTAAGCTGTGTGAGGCACTGTGATACGCAGGAGTGTACATTGGACCACTGGCCAGTGAAGCTCTGTTTTTGAATTGAAATTAACAACTGAAATTGAGTTAATCATGAAATTCTTAAAATGAACTATTAAGCTATCAAAGTTGAACAAACATATATGACATGGAGGAACCACCAAGCCCCTAGAAAATATTTTTTTATTTCTTTCACAGAAAATTTAAAGAAAAAAAACAAAAACATGGAAAATACCCCAAACAAACATAAGTAAAACCCTTTATCAGCATGCATGTTTAAAAAATATCACCAAAATCACTCTTCCCCTTTCTGAACTTTTTTTAAAGAAAAACTAGGGACTGTATATTTACATCATTATCCGTTTTCAAAACTTCCATAAAATTAATTAGCAGAAGACAACAAATGGTTCAAAAATAAAATAATGGTAGGTTTCATGTTGATTTTTGAGACATACATAAAAAAAATGGAGTGAAAGTATAAGGTTAATCCATCACCACACTAAAAAAGTGGGGGGGGGGGGGGGGGGGGGTAACAAAAAAGGCACTTTTAAGCCAGTGACCCAATACCTATTGACACAAAATACTAGGAATGCAGCCCTGGTGATACTGGCAACAGATGAAATCTCTTATACCTCAAAGTACAAAATAATGTGAAATAATTCTGGTCAATAGCCAGAGAGAGTTTAACGCCAGAAATCCAGCTCATGGTACTCGCAACAGATGAAATCTCTTATACTCAAAAGTACAAAATAACCTCTGTTAACTTAAATCTTTTTGGTCGATAGCCAAGAGAAAGCTTTACCCCTGAAATCCAGCTCTTGTGGTACTCGCAACAGATGAGATCTCATATGCCTTAGAAGTACTGAGTAAACCGTCTTTATCAAAAATATTTTTGGTCGATAGATCCTACTTAGCTCAGACAAAATTTAGGACAGAATGGTTAAAACAGGCTTATTTCTTTTTATAAAACACTGTAAACATTATATATGTCCTGAAATTGTCCTCAGATTACATCAGTAGATTTTATTAGTGTTCACTTTAAAAAAAAGCCCATAGGCCTTAATGCTCACCTAAGAATATTTCCAAAATCTTTTGCAGAAGTACAATCAACAATGACAGTAATCTAGAAACTATCAAAATTTTCCAAAATTTGGACCCCACTGCCACAGGTGAGCTAAAATTGCTGGGTATTTATTACCATGGTTTTAATCACTAAAAGTCAAATGGAACCATCTCACCATTTAAAATATGACATGCTTATGAAGGAAATGGGTAAAGTTGATAAGCAGAAGCTAGAAAGTTAAATTCAGCAAATATATGAAATAAGCTTCCAAAATATGCCCCAAACTGGATATTTTTTATAAGCCAAGCGAAGTTGTAAAAGCTGTTTAATAATATATGGTCATATAAATAATTATAGCACTGTCAGTACCTCTGAGAAGTCCGGTGTATGATAATGTTGTTGTTGCCAGGGATTAAGTGGGTTGTCATGGTAATGTTGTTGGTTAGTTACCAGCCAGGATAAAGGTGAAATGGACTGGTACTATCATGAATAAAGAAGAACATTAGAATAATGAATGACATAATGTTTGATATTGATGAAAAAAGACAAAATAATAAATATAAATCATATTACTGCTTCAAATTATATCTTCTTTAGATCAATTAACTAAGGTCATATTCTACTACAAAAGGTCATGCCAAATAATCATCCAATCATATGTACTCATACATATTGCCATGGGGACATATCATACAATCTAGTAAAACTTCAAGTATTGGCCATCACAAATGAATTCAAGATAGCTTTTTTTTTTTTAATTTTGTTTTTGTATTTTGTAGTAATGGCAGCCATTTTTTAATGTAGAACAACTAAAAAGCTTCCATACCAAATTTTCTGGAAATATGTAATAGCTTTGGCTTGTTGACTTTTTTTGTCAGAAAATATAAAGCAGTATGCAGATTTAAATTTATCATTTTCAATGAATATCAGTCTGTAAATCACTTCTTTCTTCTCTGTTTTTCAAATATCTTTTTCCTTTTTGTTTACATGCAATCAATAAATTTACATTTTGAATATGAATGATTTTTTAAATTTACACAAAAATGATTGACCAAACTTTTAAAAAAATAGTTAATTCTTGTTGATAATCATAAAAATTAGTGATTTATAGATTAAAAAAAATTAAATGATATCGAGATATGATATTATTAATGTGAAAAAAAAGAGTAAGTTTTAGGTTTCAAGTCATCAACTATGAAATTCAATACACCATTTATCACAATAAGATTTGCTGGACAAGTGCACCTTGTAAAACCAATAACTAGGTTCCCACAATTTTGAGTAGCTATTTGGGACAAAATGATGTAAAAATGTAGTATTTTCGAAAGAAAAATTTTTCACAGAATTGTGAAAAAATAGTTCATAAAGAAATTATGAAAAAGGAGTGGCCAATGGCAATTTTGGCTACCAGTTCTGGGTAACTAGCAATAACATTTTATACAACAATTATTTCTACTGAGTATGGAATCACATAATTTAACATCATCCTGTCACAATGATATATATAATTATGAAGTGCAGCTTACAAATTTTTCCCATAATGTTCTCAACAATTAATGCCACTGTTAATTATGTGAAAAGCTGGCAAACCCCTGAATTATAAATAATGACATATTTTCCTATAAAAATAACATTTTCTGGAACTTGCAAATAAATCATTTTCCACAAAAAAAATATATTTTTGGGTGGTGATCATAAAGTACAATATTGACCCCCATAGACTAAACACCACAGACAATGTTTTTTTCCCTTGAAAAAGCAATATTGTTTCTAAATGTTTAATAATATACTGTAATGGCCACATAGATAGCAGTACAGGATAGATATCTAGGATCTGTACACTGAATGTCACTGGTCACTGGCCTCAGTTAGACTTAAACTGCCTGGTCACTGGTCATCAGGCCTCAGGCAGACCAAAACTGACAAGGAATGACCTAGCAATACTCACTTGATTGCCGAGCATGGAGGGGGAGACTTTGTTCTTGACTAGAGTCAGTCAGTCCCCATCCTTGTAAAAGGCCTCTATAATCTAAACATGATGATGATGATGATGATGATGATATCATACTATTGTTATAATTTACTAATCATGTAGTATACTGAAAAACTTTATTGTCTTTGCCTAAGCAGTTCCTTGAAGGGAACATCTTTATTCTAATAAAAGAGGCTCTCTACTGTTGGTCCACCAAAAGTTTTATTTAACTTGTCCATGATTTTATGACCATTATAAAGACCAGTGAATGAAAAATAATTTTTTAAACCCTGCAAAAATTCAAACATTACTAAATTTTTTCTTGCAGAGTATCTTAAAAATGATCTGTTATTTGCCTTCAGTTGTTTTTTTTAAGCATTTAAAATCTCTAAAGTTACAATCACTGTAACACTGTACTCTCAGAGTGGATGTGTTTATGAGAGTTAATCATAGAAAATCCAATTAATTGAATAAAGTTTGATATTTCCGTCACTTTCTTAAGCAAAGTTTGTAAAGTGGTTATGATTAACGGAATATTTGAGCACAATTGGATTTTCTATGATTAACTCTCACAAACACATCCACTCTGAGAGATAAATTACTGGCATCAGACTTCATGGCTGGCTGTTACTTTACTTCAAACTCTGATCAAAGTTTTGTCAGAAAACAAACGAAGTGTGAAATAGACCATTGAAGTGATAGAGGTTACACCTTTAAGATTTTAAGCAATAAATCTGTACAAATGATTTTTTTTCATGTTTCTTTTTCTTTTGTACTTAAATAATGATCTAAATTTACTCAATTATTTTTTATTTTTATTTTTTTACTTAATAATTTTTTTAGCACTTAGAAAATGATCTAAATTTATTCATTTTTTTTAAAATTTATTTTTGTTTTATTATTTTTTTTAGTACTTAGAAAATGATCTAAATTCATTTATTTTTATTTTATTATTTTTTTTTTTGTACTTAGAAAATGATCTAAATTTATTCCTTTTTTAAATACAGTCAACTCTCGTTAATTCGAAATCGGTTAAATCGAAATTTCGCTTAAATCAAAATGATATGAACGGTCCCGTCAGATCGCTATGTATTTCTTTGCAAATTTGTGTTTAAATCAAAATACTGTAATTCGAAATTTTGCTTAAATCGAAGTGAATTTTCAGTCCAGATTACAAAATATAATGAAAATTCCAACGTTTATATTGAAATATACTTTCCATGTTTATCGTAGTTTGGATTTATTTATAAATACAACAAGTTGAAACTAAGAGACAAATTAATAAAACAATAACATGTACACAAAAAAAATTTTTATCTTAAAAATATTGATTAATACCTGAAATAATTAATCCGTCTCTTGTTTAATAAGTGTTTATAGTTACAGAATGACGGTTTACATTGAAGATTCATATCCGACTCAAAATACACATGGAAAAAGGAAGTCGCTATCTAAAGCTATTTTTCATGATTTCGATTCATTACTTTTCAACTGTTTGGCTCAAGTTTTTCATTATCAAACTTTTCAGTCTAAGTGTCAATGATGAGGAATGAATTTCCGAAATGTGCACATCTGGTACATCTAAATTCAACTGGTATTTGTGTTATATATTTCCTCTTGCGGTCAGGTCATAGTAAACTGTCTGTCAGTAAAAGGAAAAATTCATTGGTGTAAAATTAATAAGTGGGCGGTCCACTACTTCCACAGTCACTGATCACAAGAATACCCAACGCTAATTGCCACACTTAAAGTTAATTGATCTGTCAAGGCAAATAGTATACACCATTCAGCTACTGTGACATGCCAAGCTGTGATTTTAATAATCACAAAAGTCGAACGCTAAGGATTACAGATGAAGAAGATTATGAATAAACGAAACTTTAACTGAGCCTCGCCATAGTCAGTGTTTAACAAATTTCAATGGAACCTTGTAGCTTCCAGTGAAGTTTCCAATTTACTTATTTTATTGTTCAAAAAACATTAGTTTGTTGAGCTTTACATTAAGATAGAAAAATTTTAATTTTTCAATTTTTTATGTTTAATTTAAACTTAATCTTAAATTTTAAATGTCAGTTGTAAGCATTATAATACGTAATACGTGACGTCAATAGATGAGCGCTTTACTATTAGAGTTATCTCCCGTTTTTTCATCGTCAGTGATCAAAACGGTTAATTCGAAATTTGGATAAATCAAAATTTTTCAACTAACCCCTTCAATTTCGAATTAACGAGAGTCAACTGTATTTTTTTAAATATATTTTTTACTTTATAATTTTTTTTAGTACTTAGAAAATGATCTAAACTTATTCATTTATTTTTTATTTTAATTTTTTTTAAAACTGCGAAACAGAATTGTTCTGAAAATCAAAATTAATCTGTTTTCCAAAGTACTAAACAACTAAATCTACACACAATGAAAATGGGGGGGGGGGGTCACATAATGAAGGATTTTACACAACAACCCCATTACATGTACTCTGTTATTTGTGGTAGTATATTGAGAACAGAAAACCTTCAACACTGGAACTTTATGCAGGAGCTCATGCTTGGGATACATTAAAATGACTTGACTTTCAAAAAAAAACAGGAGCTCATGCTTGGGATACAATATTATGACTTCTGACTTTAAAACAATCAAGATAAAACTAAGATGAAAATGTTATAATTTTGAAGATTTTAATCTTGATCCAAAATAAAAACTATCAAGATTTTTAAAGCCCAATTTAGACTTTTACCATGGCAACAAGAAAAATATCACAAAACAACATTTGCAGTATATAGGGTTCAACCATTTCCCACATAATAAACCTCATAGATTTTAATATTTTTGCACAATTATTATTACCACTGGATATGATATGTTATAATCTGACCTTCTTTTCCTCATTTTCCTTTCATTACAAAAGGAAATTAATGGTTTCAAACATCATGTAAACTGGTTTACATTTCACACAAAGGAAATAGCATGTACCTGATTTGCAAAAAGTGCCATGGTTACCATGGTAACATTACACTATTCAACTTTTATTAGCACAAATGTCAATGTCTAATAGGTGGGTAAATAGTTGAACCCCATTTTCCAAAAGTACAAAAAAATACTAAAGTTTTACCCTGGTGAAATCTTCTTGTTTGACTTGGACATTACCAGCAACAGGAAGCGAAGAGGATTGTGGGTAATTCATATTTCCTCCAAATGGCAGCTTATTTCCATGACTTTCTTGTAATGACAGATTTACAGGTTGAACTTTTTCCTGTTCCATTAATGAGGATGGAGGAGCAGGTGATCGTTTTTCTTGTGGCATGTGTGCTGGTGAAGGTGTCCGTCGAATTGTTGAGACAGGAAATGATGCTGGAGAAAGCCTGTTGTCTTGATGTGCAGGCAGAGGATACAGCTCCTTCATAGAAGGTGATAAAACTCCTTTTAAGCCAATATCTTGTGGTATTTGAATCCTTGGGGGCTGTGTAATGTCAGTTTTATCATCCAAGTTACGAGAGATGGTGGTGTATCCTTTCATTTTAACTTCCTCTCTGTGTCTCTCAAGACGGGCCTGGTGCTGTTGTTGTAACATTGTATGTGGTGATGGGGTTAATCTTGATGCTTCTGAAGTTGGCAAACTTGGAGCATGCTTATATGCACTGAAAACATTCCGTTCCAAGTCCGAATTATCCTGATTTGACTGATATTGTAGTTTTTGCATTAGCTGTTGTCGTAACAATCCACCTGTGTCTGCAGATATTCCTTGTGACATCATATGACCTTGTGAATTTCCTGATTCAGTTGTTTCTTCTGTTTGTGTGAGCTGACGGGGAAACGAAGACTGATTGGGATGCATAAACTGTAATGGTACATTATGCTGTGACTGAGATGAAGTATTTCTTGGTTTATGCTGAACCATGTGGATTTTCTCAGTCACTCCTGATTTTGAAGTAGGTACATGAGAATCAATCTGTCCTATATTCCATCTTTCAATAGCAGACTGTGGAGATGGCACCCTCTGTCCTCCAGTTCCGGAACTACTTACCGCTCCAGATGCAGAAAGTATTTGACTTATGGTGCTAACTTTATTTTGCTGAATGACATTTTCTTGTTTTTCACTTTGTTTGCTTCCTCCATACTGTACAATGGCAGGTTGACTGTGTACTTTCTCTTGCTCAGAGAGAAATGCCATTCTTGATGGAGACAAACTCTTCTTCGGGGGAAGGGTAGCATGACCTCTAGATGGAGAAAGACTAGGGGGTACTGGTTCAGGTTTGTGACTAATGGTTGTGGTTGGCACATGTGAACCAACTTGCTGTAATCCCCATGGCACTGGGACTGGCAGAGGCTGATCTTTTCTTTCCTCTGAAGAATAAATGGACTGTGCTGCGATTCCGCCTAAAAATGCCTGAGATACCTGTTCTTGGGTGTAGCCTGGAAATGTCACAGGTACAGAACTAGCTTCACTCAAAGCAGCTTTACTACTTTCTTTCTTCGTTGTCCTCTTTGGTTTCTTTGGTTCTGAAACAAGGAATTGTATATTTTAAGCTACAGAACTAGTTATAGTTTCGGAACCTTCGTGTTTTTAAGTTATTTGATTCGATTTAATGGGGTTTTACATCCCAGTCAAGAATTTTTCACTTATATAAAGACGTCACCAGCTATAGGTGAAATTGCAGAAATTTAGACATAAGGAAAATGTACAGGGAAGGTTTTTAAGCATGCCATGTCTGGTGTGACATGGAGCATTGTTTTTTTAATGTCTCCTCTGAAGAACCCCATGACTTTCATTTCTGAGTGCTTGGCAAACATCAGTCTCTACCTTTTTTCCAGTACTGGTCAGGCCCTGCCAGGGTTCAAACCCTGATCTCACACAAATAAAGCAAGCACTCTACCAACTGAGCTACTGTAGTGGTAAGAACTACTTAGCAAAGTAGTGACAGAAGCCTATTTATAGGTTATAACATAGAAATATAAAACGACCTTTACCGAGGTTATAACAACTTTGTGTCCCGACAAGACCTGCAAACGGTAGTCTAAAGTGATAACTAACAGTTCTGTGGCATCTTTTAAAAGCTAATGCAAAATATAAGGTCTGGAAGATCCTGGCACGAAAAAGTTTATTCAGTTAATTATGCTAAAGATCAGTAGTTTTTCTGGGCACCGGTTCTTTCCTTTCAAGAGCTGCATTTCTTGCCCATATTTTAAGGATACTGACTGGGGCATAAATTACCATCTTTCTGAGAACTGCAGTACCCTGTAATCATGCAATCAGTATGACTCTTGGTACGTAGGGCATAAAAAATTTATACAAACCTGTCCCAGAATTATCTTTCTTGGTTCTTTCTTTTCTTGGTTTCTTTGGTTTACCTTCCATAGATTGTTGTGTTGCTCGATGTTGATCTGATTCCATCCTTTTTTATATATGTCTTCTGTAAAAACAAACCAACAATTCATTTTACCAATGTCATGAATAGTTAGGGATATTCTTCATTTTTTTAAGCAAATTCAACTACATGTTACTATAACTATGAAATATGTTTCACTTTGTTTGCAAATTATGAAAAAAAATTATTAAAAATTATGCAACTCTTTTTTCCACAAAAATATGTCATAGTCATCACAGACATGTATTGCAATTTTTTTGCTTTAATTAGCCTAATCTCAAGTAAGTGTATAATATTAAACTCTATTTCAGGTTCTTGGTTGTCAACGAGTTGAGTAATGCCGTTTAACGTCCCAGTTAAGAATATTTCACTTATATCCAGACGTCACCAGCTATAAGCAAAAGTGCAGAAATTTTGCCTGTGTGTTGCTCTGATGGCATTATACAGCAGGGTTCTTTATTGTGCCATGCCTGCCATGACACGGGACCTCGTTTATTTTTAGCTTCCATCTGAAAGCTTAAGAACCATGACTTTCATTTCGTAATGCCGAGAGCTTGGCGTAAGAACAGTCACTACCCACTTTCAAGTCTTTGGTCAGACCCGGCCAGGATTCGACCCATGACCTTCCACTTACGGAGCAAGCACTCTACCAACTGAGCTACCGCAGTGGCTGTTGTCTACGAGAATCATAGTGAGAAAAACAACACAGGTGGAGGAAAAAGATATCTTGAAAGTTCTAGTCCGAATTTCCTCTTAACCTAACATATTTTATGCCTGGCGGATGTGTGTAGGATCAGAACAATTTCTATATCAAAAACCTGAGATTTTCTGATACAAACTGATGTGTTAGGGTCAGGGCTCCACAAACGCCGGTAAGGTCAATCGGCTGTAGGCAAAGGGTACATCATACCTCCCAACGATCGGCAAAGGGTACCCCCCCCCCCAACAATTTTCTGTTTCTTTTTTAATAAACACACATCAGACAGGTAAAGAAATAAACAAACATTAAAATTTTTATTTGAAAATATGGTGTCATCGTACTGCTTTTTTATATTTCCATAACTGTGCAGTCGTTGGCAATGCAACAAAACGTCAAAACAGTTAAACTGAATTCTGTTTGGTACATCGGGATATCTGTCGTTTCAATTATAAATTTTAAGTCGATGTGTGACAATGTTGCATATATAGATAAATGTTCATAAATACCGCTTATTAATATCTTGCAATAATCCCATCACTGGTAACCAAAAATTGATCGACATATAACAGATAGAAAAACAACGTGTAATGCCGTGATCATGTTGTTGTTGTTGGTAACCCGAAAACCGTCGTTATCTAGTCAGCTCTTGTATATAGAATTCAGGGGAGGTTATTAACTATCTATAAACTCGTGTATGTGTTAGTATACTCAGTAGAAACGATGTGAACAGATGAAGCCACTAGAAATCAATTAACTTGTAAGGTATTAGGTAATTACCTGTGAATAGGGAAGTTCAGTGAATCGTGACACTGTCCTGAGTAATTTTAATTGTTAACAAGCCGGCATTAAAGAATTTTTAATCAGATTTTGTCTTACTATTATGGGGAAAAAAAAGCCGATTCGGATATTTTTCAATCGGCTTTTTTAAGTTTGAATCGGCGTTTTTTGCCAAAAATCGGCGTTTGTAGAGGCCTGGTTAGGGTCAGAGGAAATTCGGACTAAAGGTCCTTGAGATAAAGTCTGGATGACACAAGATAGAGCAATCTGGAGTAAACATTATACAAATTTCATGTTTAAACTTTCTGAGTTATGCAAAGACGCATATGGCACAATAAATCTCATGCCAGTTCCAGTCCAGATTCAAAGGTCACAGTTATAATTAGTCCAAATTTCCTTTGACCTTAACACACTTTATGCCTGACGGCTGTGTGTAGGTCAAGAACAATTTCTATATCAAACCTGACATTTGCCGATACCAACTGGTGTTGGAAGTGCTATCTCATTTAACTTCATACAGAAAATATAAGTAGAAATGTAGAAAAATTACTAACCTCAAAAGATAGATGAATAATTTGTCTTCCAAAATATTTGAAAGTGAGATTTTTGCGAAATCCCACAGTCTTAGTTTAAACAAGAGCACCGCCGAGCGTAGCATTATACGCCTGTGTTATATTGATCGAGTAGTACTATTTACTAGTGTGGCAACACCTTTAGGGGTTTCGCGGGAAAGAATGGAACAATCTAGAGGATTTCTATCAGTAGAGCTAATCCACAGAACTTGCCACTCAAAAGTTTGACACAGACCTAACGGATAAGTGCCAAACCTACCAATAATTTGGTAAAGAATTAGTTACTTTAATATGGGTACGAATTCAAAACGGTACGTTAAATTGTTTTTGGATGATAGCGCCGACTTTAAACAGTTATTGTGGATTTTATGTAAAAGATAGAAAAAATATAAAAATACCGTCTTTTCCGTCAGATCTTAAACATTTTTCGGTCAATGGACGACTTTTTCGTACAATGAACTGTTATTGAACAGGAGTGCGTTAAACGTAATTGTTTTTTGGAAAAATTCATTTTTTGCATGTTTGACCCCAAAATTAAGTATGATACCGATTTTTCCCAAAAATTTCACCAAGTTAGATAGCTAGATCGCATTAGACTCCATAACCTCAGAAATTTTTAGCAAAATCTATCGAGGAGTTTTCAAGGTCCCCAAGATGCAAATATATGCTGCTAAAAAGGAGAAAGTTGTCGCCTTTATCATTTCACATCCAGAGGATGTTCCGAATGAATTTGTCACTAATCCTCTAGATTGTTCCATTCCTTACTGAGAAGTATAAGTACAACTAGGATATATGTATGTAAAAATATATTGCTAAATGGATAGTGGTAGACTGCTATATAATTCATATTCATTTCCAGGAAGGAAGAAGTTTAAAATATAATGTTAGGTCATGGCAGTGTTTTCATGTGTTAAGCATTGCATGCAGGAAGATTTTAGGAAACAAATACATTTTTTGTCTGAAATGTTTTGAGAACCTTTTTTTTAACCAACCTGAAATAATTTATATCTATAAAGCTTAATTATAATTTGAACTGTTGTCGTGATCTGTGCAGTATGATAAAAAGGTGTTTTAAGTTAAAAAAGGGGCATAACTCCTCCAAAAATAATCTGAAAAAGTTGTAATTCGAACTTGCACCAGATAATAACATCGTAAATGTGTATACCAAATTTCATTTGAATCCATAAATAGTTGTAGGCTCTGATGATCGGAAACCACATGGTCATACATACAAAAATTTCTAAGTTAAAAAAGGGGCATAACTCCTCCAAAATAATCCGAAAAAGTTGTAATTCGAACTTGCACAAGGTATTACCATGGTAAAGCTGTATACCAAATTTCATTTGAATCCATAAATGTTTGTGGTCTCTATTGAACGGAATACAAATTGTTAACAGACGCCCGCCCGCCCGCCCGCCCGCCCGCCCGGACGGACAGCACCGTAACATAATACGTCCCGTCATATGACGGGCGTATAAAAATGGAAGAATAGGTCAGTTAACATTTACACATTAACAAGAAATTGATTCGAGTTCTCAACCAGCGACAATCACAGTTTGAAATATATCAATGTTTTGGGAAACAAATCATTCATTTATCTGTTCAAGGCGAGTAACATTACCACAGTGCCACTAACATTTTCAGTCTAAAGCGAAATCAGGCCACTTCTGCTGACACCAGCTGGTATTGGAAAATCGTGAGTTTTGGATATAGAAATTGTTCTGACTCTACACACAGCAATCAGGAATAAAGTGAGTCAGGGTCAGAGGAAATTCGGACCAAGTTCTAATCACACCTGGGACACATAATGTGAAGAGGTAAACTCCGGTGCATCATAATTTTTTTAAACGACCAGACTTTTCAAATGTTAGCAGTAGGTTACAAAAAAACACTGTTGTCAGTAACACATAAGAAAATCGAAAAGAACCCGGATCCAGAAACAGGTGATAAAATTATTTGCGATTCTATAATCATCAGTTTCACAGCTTTTAATATGAAATGTTTTGCAATATACCGTCAATCGTTATATCCGATACTAAAGCTGTAATATCATAAAATATGTGACATAAGTTTCTGTTTGATCAGATTTCGATGCATGATAAATTATCCACAAAAATTCATTGCTCATTGCCTGGTTTCTGAAGTTGTTAGCGGGTCGTTGTTAGCTGCATGTTTTCCCGGAAGTTGTCTTGTTTTGGTTTTGCCCCGTTCCTGTCTTCTGACAAAATAAAGTGTCTTAAAAAATTTATCTGTTAGTTTTAAAGATAAATAAAATACTTTTAATCTTTAAAAATAATTACAAGTAGAAAATATTTGTTTTTATACATAAAAAATGGGGGAAAGTTTTTATAACTCTAATATTTAAAACCGGATAAAGATACGGACACTATTACTGCTCCGGATAGACTCACCGTTAACAATTTCAAACGTTCTAAATGTCGCTGGTTATTTTAAAATTGATTTTATACATCTTTATACATAAATATTTTTAAACAATAATAACAACAACAACAGCGGCAGCAGTAACAACAATAACAACAACAAAATTATTATTATTATTATTATTATTATTATTATTATTGCGGCATATTTATTTTTATCGCGCGCGCGCGTGTGTGTGCGTGCTATTTTACCACGAAATACTAGTATTTTTAACTTGTTTAACAACGGCTACATGTAGTATTCTCATCAGTCACCTGTACACCTGGATGGGGATGGTAAGTTAACCGAAATTCAGAATTCCACAGCATATCGGAGTTATTAAATTAAACAAATACATTTAATTCAGATTCAATATTCCCGTATTTAAGTAAACTGGAGATAAGGTTTATTAAAAATATAAAACTTTCATTTATACTATATTAACAAAGTGCAATCTCTATGTAATCGATATATTAAATAGATTGACAGTTTTCATAATAAATAACCGATTTTTGTAGATATTATATTTCCAATTTTCTGTAGAATGGTTCTACAAAATCCTATAGGATAAATGGTCCATATGTAAGGCAGCGATCGCTGTATTAGTTAATGAATTGATATGGATCGAGTGGTTACGGTGTCAAGCGGCCAAGGTATATCAAACTTAGTGCGAGTTCGATTCCGGTCCACAGCAAGCAAAAAGTTTTTTTCCTTTATTCCTTACCCCGGGATTCTGCTGATATGGGTCGAGTGGTTACGGTGTCAGCCAAAGTATCATCAAAAGTGCGAGTTCGATCGCAGTCCACAGCAAGCGAGAAAGGATTTTTTCCTTACCCCGGGGATCTGCTGATTCGCTTTATGTTACCAGTGTTGTTGTGGGTAGGTGTATCAGTTCTCAAAAGATGGCCATACAAGTGTGCACAAAGCTGATTAAAACACTTGTGCTAATTAAAACTCACTTACCAGATAAAATTTGTTTAAGAAAATCCATGAGATTAATAGCCAACATTGTCTAGTTTCAAATAGCTGAAAAATAAAAAGGAGAAACGTTAAACAACATTCATCCGATTTTTTAAAAAAATTTTATTTATTATTATTATTATTATGATTATTATTATTATAATGATGATGATGATTATTATTATTACTATTATTATTTATTTTATTTTATTTTATTTTATTTTATTTTATTTTATTTTATTTTATTTTATTTTATTTTATTTATTTTGTCAAAGTAGTGAAAGCGCAAGGGAAAAGCTCAAAATTGTAATAAATCCAAGTTGTAGAGGCAAAAGTATTAAAAGAACGAAACCGTCCTTGCAGTTTACAATTTTATAGTAAACATTGCTTGTATCGGCATATCTGCGGTGTAATTGCCAGTGAGATCACACTAGCTAGGCTACACCGAAGTGAACATGATGCGTACTATGCAAATGTATGCTTTTTACTAGCATGATCGGGGTGTTATTTAAACTGATTTTATATTCAAGCCCACCAAGACAGCTGTCACATAATTTATTGGCCCGTTAAAAACGTTGCTACATTATCCTGGCAACGGGCAAGTCAACAGAAACGGGAATTGAAGTAATTTGCTTAAGGTCACTACATGCTCCTGAGGGGATTCGAACCCAAAACTAAGGATTAAGCGTCCAACGCTCAATCAACATGTTAATGCTTAATACGTCCCGTCGCGCATTAATTTTTGGCCATTAATCCTTTAAAACCAAAGACGTCTCACCGCTATGGATTCGAACACGGCGGACCGCAAGTGTGATATTTATTTATTTATTTATTTTATTTTATTTTTTTAAATTATCATATTTATTTAGGCCCCTATTGGTGGTTCGATACCAGTTAAACAGGCCTAGTGGGATCGATGAAGCTTAATCTTCAAGATTAGTTAAAATGTACTCTTTACGGATAGCTGAAAAAATTGCTGATGTGAAATAAAACAGCATTTAACCAACCAACCAATCTTTAGCCATAATCTTACGTGGGTTGAATGTTTAGGTAAGCAGATTGGTAAAGGAATGCTTTAATAACCAACGTAACCTATTATCTGTGCAACGGAAAAGAGAGTGGAGTGGAGTAATGGTGTTTTACGCCTCAGTCAAGATTCTTTCACTTATTTCGAGGCGGTCAGTTCTGTGATGGTGGAGGAAACCAGAGTGACCGGAGAAAACCACCTACCTTCGGCAAAAGAACTGACAAACTTTCTCACACTAGGATCTGTCCCGAGTGGGGTTCGAACCCAGGCGGTGAGAGGCACTGTGATCCGTAAGTGCGCGTTTAGACCACTCGGCCACCGAGTTCCCCCAACCCCCACCCACCCAAACACACACACACACACACCAGAAAAGAGAGACCTCTTTAAATATCCAAAACAAACAAATTTATATCGGAGGAATTATCGAAATCTAAGATCGTCCTTTGTTAGTGTAAAATTTTGACAATTTTTTTCGTTTTATCTATGTAACGAACAAGTGAAGACTCTTTAAACAACGTGTTGGAATGTTTAAACCACACAGACTGATTAAAGATAATCCCATTCTTTATCTTATTATTTATTTTAATTTATTTGTTTCATTTTATCTTTAAACGGAAGCCGTTTAGTGCCAACCATAAAAAGTTGTAAGACTTCCTATCGTAACCACCACCCCGACCGACTACACTTAAAATTAATGTAAAAATTTTTGACAAAAATTTTTTTTTTTTTACAAAAATTGATTAATTTCTTAATTTTTAGGCAATTTTAGTCGAATAAAAAATTTGATGGCATTTATTTATTACAAAATGAAGTCTTTCTCAAAAGTTTACTGTCGAAAAAACATTTCAATAAGCATGATTTATGGACACTATAAACAGCGGTATCCAAACCAAATCATTCATGAAACCTTAAAGCTGCATTAAGTTTACCCATTAATGTAAAAAAAAAATCTAATATATTTTATGCAGCTTTAATTTCATGGTACATTTGCTTCACATTTAATAAGGTATGGTAGAGCTTATTCCCACCGCAGGGACTTTAAAGCAAGCTGCTTACAAATAAATAGTGGACTCAGGGATATTACAAGCTTATGCTTATCAAGACACTAACAAAGATTATGACCGTCATCACAATATTGATAAAAATGAGATAGCTATACTTAAAATTATCATGGATATATTTAACGCCCCATAGTTTCATCACAATTTTTATTTGACGCACGGCAGGTGTAGATATCTAAACAGGAAGTACTTACTCTTCCGGAGCACCCGAGCTCACTTCCTCGTTGTAAGTTCTTTTGATTAGTTTAATTTGCCAGTTTTCGTAGTTTTGGATTGTTTTTTTTTTTTAACATGGACCAGTATGTTTGTGTTTAATGATTACGATTTAAAGTAAAAAATGCAGAAAACAGAAAATTTAGGTGGCAGTAACAAGTTTCCGTATTTTTCTCTATCGGAGAAAATTTTGACAACATTTCCGTTTCATCTATGTAACGAAAAAGTGAAGCCTTTTTTTCGAGGTGAATCAATAAACTTTATTGATCTTCACTAAAATACACTTTTTTGTTTTTATTATGTAAATAAACCGTATTATAACATCGCTCAGTATCATAGATAATGGCAAGTACGTATGTACTTAGTAGTACTTATCAAAGGGCTATAAATTTAATATTGTATTGCAATAATCAATACCTCTAATTTTTACAACCTGATACGTCCATAAAAACTTAAATCAACTGAGATTTTTTCACACGTTTAAATTATGATTTTTAAGTACTAACTCAGAAATATTAAATTTTCGTCAGCTTTAAAGACTGGATTTATTTTAATATCGGAATAACCGCAGAAAATTTCAATATCATAAGTTTGGAAAACTGCGAAATTATTTCGGTGAGTAGCAATCTTCTTAATACTTTGCTTTAATTCAAAATGAATCGAGATGTCACCAGCTGAGAATAATGTTATTGAATATAAGTACCAGAAAGTTTCCTTTTAATTCGTGTGCAACAGTGTTTGCAAATACTATTTCATTATTATTATTATTATTATTATTAGTAGTAGTAGTAGTAGTAGTAGTTTAAACAGTATTTATTTCATTAAGCAATTATACAAACAAATTTACAATACACAAATAAGGGATTCCAATACAAGAGTAAGACTCATATAAACTAGTCTCCCTGAAAATGATAAATGATAAATACATAAATAAACATGAAGTTACAACAGTTACATATATATAAAATTCTTAAATAATAAATAAATAATCTAAAAAGATAAATAAATAAATAAATAAATAAATACATAAATAAATAAATAAATGTAAGTTGCAATGGATTAAATATAACGAACAGCAGAAAAAGGGAAAGGGAAAAAGTATAAGTAGGTGTTTATCGGGAGAATATAAATATGATTCTATAATTATTTCTTAAAACGTTTAGATTATAAATTCTTGTACTGATAGATAACATAGGGTCCCCATACAGTAATTTGTTGATAGTAAAGACGTATATGGAAGTGAATAAATGGTTCTTAAACGTATACATGTATGACTGTAGATCTTACAAATTAAAAAGAAAATGTTTTGCATTTTGCAACAAGTTCACATCGACAATATGGATTGTTAACTAAATTTCTATTAAACAAATGACATTGTAAAGAACTTCATCCAATCTTAATCTTGCATGGAGTATTATTATTATTATTGTTGTTGTTGTTGTAAAACAGGAAAAAACCCCAGTAAAATATACCATCTAGACTGCACTAATTGTAGAAAAACTATAAAACTATTTCTTAAAATTTTTCTTACATATTGATACTAATGTACCCTTAATTAACTAATTATATACATTCCATTCATTTTTAAGAGTTAGACTGCCTCATGGCTCAGAGGCAGAGAACCCGTCTCGAGGGTGGGTGGCTGTGTTCCTTAACCGTTTTCGGATCATATATAAAACATTAGAATTTTAGATACTACTTCCTCGTCTGACGCTCGGTTTTACTGAATGGACAGAATATTGACTGGTTCACTCGGTTTTACGATAATGTGACCGGAGGAATGATTTGCTTGTCAGTAGCTTACTAACTAACTTTATGAGCTAGCATGTTAAAGTCGACCTGATAGCGCGCTAATACAAGGGCAGCCATAAAACTAGGTCCTCGCATACACAAACTTGTTCCTAGATTAATCCGCAAATATTAATAAACCTGCTATCGACGCGAATAGCTGGAAATTGCTGATGGGACGTTACACAACATTACAGTTAACCAACTATCTTTTGGGAGTCAAAAAGGATCCTTATATATCCCAGTGAGAAATGTCAAGTACATCATATGACAATTTGGCGGGACTTTTCCTACTTTTGTCCTCCCGCACGTTTTTGCCACCTTTTTTTTTTTCAACATCGCATTGGTCACGTACTGGACAGTCAAGCAAAACTTTGTCCACGACAAAGTATAATTATATTTAAATAATTTTTCTATTCACGACAGAAATAACAAATATCCCAGTTATGTGAAATAGCTGCTCCACTAGACAAATACATGTATATATATATTCACCTTTCACAACGGGGAAACTGGATATAAATTTCTTCCGCCTTTCAGTTTGAGAGACGGCGACCCCTTCACATAGACGCAATGCAATCTCACGTGATCCCCTTGGTGCGATGACGTATCAGAATTTTATTGCTCTGAAGTTGTTATGACATATGATATAATTTTATTGCTCTGAAGTTGTTATGACATATGACATAATTTTCTTGTTCTGAAGTTGTTATGACATATGACATAATTTTATTATTCTGAAATGTTATAATTGTTATGACATATGACATAATTTTATTGCTCTGAAGTTGTTATGACCTATCACATAATTTTATTGCTCTGAAATTGTTATAATTGTTATGACATGTGATTTAATTTTATTGCTCTGAAGTTGTTAGGACATATGACATAATTTTATTGTTCTGAAGTTGTTATGACATATGATATAACTTTATTGTTCTTAAGTTTGTTATGACAAATGACATAATTTTATTGTTCTAAAATTGTTATGACATATGACATAACTTTATTGTTCTAAAGTTATTATCACATATAACATAATATTACTGTTCTGAAGTTTTTATGACATATGACATAATTTTATTGTTCTGATGTTGTTATAGCAAATGGCATAATTTTATTGTTCTTAAGTTGTTATGACAATTGGCATAATTTTATTGTTCTTAAGTTGTTATAACATATGACATAAGAGTATTGTTCTGAAGTTGTCATGACATATGATATAATTTTATTGTTCTGAAGTTGTTATAACATATGACATAAGTTTATTGTTCTGAAGTTGTTATGACATATGATATAATTTTATTGTTCTAAAGTTTTTTAACATATGACATAATTTTATTGTTCTTTAGTTGTTATGACAATTGGCATAATATTATTGTTCTTAAGTTGTTATAACATATGACATAAGTTCATTGTTCTTAAGTTGTTATGACATATGACATAATTTTCTTGTTCTGAAGTTGTTATGACATATGACATAATTTTATTATTCTGAAATTATATAATTGTTATGACATATGGCATAATTTTATTGCTCTGAAGTTCTTATGACATATGACATAATTTTATTGCTCTGAAATTGTTATAATTGTTATTACATATGACATAAATTTATTGCTCTGAGGTTGTTATGACATGTGATATAATTTTATTGCTCTGAAGTTGTTAGGACATATGACATAATTTTATTGTTCTGAAGTTGTTATGACATATGAAATAATTTTATTGCTCTGTAGTTGTTATAACTGTTATGGCATATGACATAATTTTATTGCTCTGAAGTTGTTATGACATATGGCATAATTTTATTGCTCTAAAGTTGTTATGACATATGATATAATTTTATTGCTCTGAAGTTGTTAGGACATATGACATAATTTTATTGTTCTGAAGTTGTTATGACATATGAAATAATTTTATTGCTCTGTAGTTGTTATAACTGTTATGGCATATGACATAATTTTATTGCTCTGAAGTTGTTATGACATATGGCATAATTTTATTGCTCTAAAGTTGTTATGACATATGATATAATTTTATTGCTCTGAAGTTGTTAAGACATATGACATAATTTTATTGTTCTGAAGTTGTTATGACATATGATATAATTTTATTGCTCTGAAGCTGCTATAACTGTCATGGCATATGACATAATTTTATTGCTCTCAAGTTGTTATGACATATGGCATAATTTTATTGCTCTGAAGTTGTTATGACATATGATATAATTTTATTGCTCTGAAGTTGTTATGACATATGATATAACTTTATTGTTCTTAAGTTTGTTATGACATATGACATAATTTTATTGTTCTAAAATTGTTATGACATATGACATAACTTTATTGTTCTGAAGTTGTTATGACATATAATATAACTTTATTGTTCTTAAGTTTGTTATGACAAATGACATAATTTTATTGTTCTAAAATTGTTATGACATATGACATAACTTTATTGTTCTAAAGTTATTATCACATATAACATAATATTACTGTTCTGAAGTTTTTATGACATATGACATAATTTTATTGTTCTGAAGTTGTTATAGCAAATGGCATAATTTTATTGTTCTAAAGTTTTTTAACATATGACATAATTTTATTGTTCTTAAGTTGTTATGACAATTGGCATAATTTTATTGTTCTTAAGTTGTTATAACATATGACATAAGAGTATTGTTCTGAAGTTGTCATGACATATGATATAATTTTATTGTTCTGAAGTTGTTATAACATATGACATAAGTTTATTGTTCTGAAGTTGTTATGACATATGATATAATTTTATTGTTCTAAAGTTTTTTAACATATGACATAATTTTATTGTTCTTTAGTTGTTATGACAATTGGCATAATTTTATTGTTCTTAAGTTGTTATAACATATGACATAAGTTCATTGTTCTTAAGTTGTTATGACATATGACATAATTTTCTTGTTCTGAAGTTGTTATGACATATGACATAATTTTATTATTCTGAAATTATATAATTGTTATGACATATGGCATAATTTTATTGCTCTGAAGTTCTTATGACATATGACATAATTTTATTGCTCTGAAATTGTTATAATTGTTATTACATATGACATAATTTTATTGCTCTGAGGTTGTTATGACATGTGATATAATTTTATTGCTCTGAAGTTGTTAGGACATATGACATAATTTTATTGTTCTGAAGTTGTTATGACATATGAAATAATTTTATTGCTCTGTAGTTGTAATAACTGTTATGGCATATGACATAATTTTATTGCTCTGAAGTTGTTATGACATATGGCATAATTTTATTGCTCTAAAGTTGTTATGACATATGATATAATTTTATTGCTCTGAAGTTGTTAGGACATATGACATAATTTTATTGTTCTGAAGTTGTTATGACATATGAAATAATTTTATTGCTCTGTAGTTGTTATAACTGTTATGGCATATGACATAATTTTATTGCTCTGAAGTTGTTATGACATATGGCATAATTTTATTGCTCTAAAGTTGTTATGACATATGATATAATTTATTGCTCTGAAGTTGTTAAGACATATGACATAATTTTATTGTTCTGAAGTTGTTATGACATATGATATAATTTTATTGCTCTGAAGTTGTTATAACTGTCATGGCATATGACATAATTTTATTGCTCTCAAGTTGTTATGACATATGGCATAATTTTATTGCTCTGAAGTTGTTATGACATATGATATAATTTTATTGCTCTGAAGTTGTTATGACATATGATATAACTTTATTGTTCTTAAGTTTGTTATGACATATGACATAATTTTATTGTTCTAAAATTGTTATGACATATGACATAACTTTATTGTTCTTAAGTTGTAATGACATATGAAATAATTTTATTGTTTTAAAATTGTTATGACATATGACATAACTTAATTGTTCTAAAGTTATTATCACATATAACATAATATTACTGTTCTGAAGTTTTTATGACATATGACATAATTTTATTGTTCTGAAGTTGTTATAGCAAATGACATAATTTTATTGTTCTAAAGTTTTTAAACATATGACATAATTTTATTGTTCTTAAGTTGTTATGACAATTGGCATAATTTTATTGTTCTTAAGTTGTTATAACATATGACATAAGAGTATTGTTCTGAAGTTGTCATGACATATGATATAATTTTATTGTTCTGAAGTTGTTATAACATATGACATAAGTTTATTGTTCTGAAGTTGTTATGACATATGATATAATTTCATTGTTCTGAAGTTGTTATAACATATGACATAATTTTATTGTTCTTAAGTTTTTTAACATATGACATAATTTTATTGTTCTTTGGTTGTTATGACAATTGGCATAATTTTATTGTTCTTAAGTTGTTATAACATATGATATAATTTTATTGTTCTAAAGTTGTTATAACATATGATATAATTTTATTGTTCTGAAGTTGTTATGACATATGACATGATTTTAATATTTTTTCTCAAAGTTGATTTGTTTTCTGTTTGTTACATGCTCCGATGCAAGAAATAGAATATTTTATAACTTGTGGAGCCGGATAGGTAACCTTGCTTTAATTAATCTTTGGTCCAGAACGAGGCTTCTTTTTTCTTGATAAATTTTGCGGGAAAACGAGTGTGTAGTTTATTGAGTATTATTAGAATTTGAGTAGAGATTTTCCTCAATAGCACCATAAGTAGTGATATATTTTTGATATGATACAAAATTACCTAAAATAATACAGGAAAATCGTGATCAGACCCAATGACAAAGTGAGTCTCTACTGACTGGCAAAGGTATCGTGTACTGTTTGAAAACTGCATTAAGTTTTCCTACGCATAATACAAAACGGCTAGTTTATTAACTAGCCTCTAATGAAAAATGTAATACTTGCTTCCGGGATAAAACCTTTACTTACGTTGATATTTGTGGGGAGGCCTACTGCTAGTTTGATCTACCATAGATCTGATTTAAATATTTCTGTTGCTACGATTACCGTCGAAAGACAGTGCCCCAAAAAGTGATGGGAAAGCCAAAGAAGGCAAGTCTAGTGGCTAAAACCGGAGAAAAAACCGTTCTTGGTTTACACTATTATCCGTGTCTTTCTTACAAATTTATAACAAAATTTTCAAAACCCTCTAACTTGCATACATGTATTTAAATATAGACATTCTTTAATAAATAGATAAGGACCTGTTTACATTTGGTATTATTTTACAGTAACCCATAATCTTTATATTTTTAATAAGTATTTTAAGTAAGATTTTAAATATATAAGTATTTATAGATAAAAACTGTTAAATAATTTAATATTGTTTTTGGGGATTTTTTTAAAGATCAAATATTTAAATATTTATAGAAAAGGTAACATTAAAGAATTTAATTTTTTTTCAAACTGAATATTCAAGATCAAGGATTTTAAAGAACAATATATTTTGCTTATTTTTAGTTACGTGTTCAATGTCACAAAATAAAACATTGAAATGAAAATTTGATTCCATAGTTTATTGAAATCTTTCATAGATGGGGTGTTTAATATCTGGCCTCTGGATTTGAGGATTTTTTAGTGTAACGGGAAAAAGTTTTGACTTTCAAAAAAATAAAACCAGTAAGTTACAATTTACATATAATCTTAAACGAAACCGATTTTAATGGGGTTTTTTTAAAATGTTATTTAAGCATTTTCTCAACGTTATTGGAATGCTCTGCGGTCGATGGTCTTAATCATGGATCTAGGCATCACAGCGCCTTACATCGCATAGGTGAAACAGATCCTTTGAAAAGTGGTTAATTTTAAAAAAGGGAGGGGGGGAGGGTAGTTTCCCGCTTTCCTTTTCCATCATCCCGGGAATGACCTCGGTTCAAAATAAATGAAGGAATCTTAACTAGAGCATGCCGTACCATCACTATCCACCAACTGCTCGAGTCAACTATAAATATTGTTGACTTCAACACTTAATAATGCGTTGCATTCATTTAAAAACAGACCTAGCTTCACTGAGTAAGTAAATTGAAGGTTCTCAAAGAATACCCAGTCTTCTAGGGATTCGTGACATACACCATTAATTAGGGCCTTGGTGGTCAAGTGATCTAAAAAAACACAGCAACTCTAACCTCATAGATTTGAATCAAACCATATAGTGTAAAAAGTGTCAATTCGCTTGCCAAATGTTTAAAAAAAGTTGAATGAGGCTATAATATATATATATATTTTTTTTTTGGGGGGGGGAGGGGGTGGAGTGGAAGGGCAGATTAATATTAGTGCTACATATGTATAAGATACTGACAAATAAAATATGTTTCAATCAAACCACATTCATTGTTCTAATACAAAATGATTATACTTCCAGCTGTAAATCTGTAAAGCGTAAAAAATCTAGCTTTAGACCAGAATAAGACCTTATGTATAACCCGGCGGGGTTTAAATATATATATATATATATATATATATATATATATATATATATATATATATATATATATATATATATATATATATATATATATATATATATATATATATATACAAACTCCCGACTTTGGACTTACACTGGATATAAAGACAAAATGATATTAGTTATAATTCTAATATGATTAAAGGTCTAAAATTTTCCACATCTAAAAAAGTTTACAAACTCCTGTTTAATAGGAGTTGTTTATCTAGTCAGTCTCTATGAAAACTTCAATACAATCAAGTACATTCTTCACAGTTTACCAAATAAAAAAACCGCACCTGAGGCCGAAGTTTCTGTCTTAATGATAGTAGGACATCATAGTAGTATTTTAAAAAGTATCTTACCATCACGAAAGGCAGAACGTTCGGCCTAAGAAGCCCCCTTTGCTTTAAAGGCAGAGATGTATTGGAAGCGGAAAAATAATTAATAATTACATATATTATTATCGGAGCTATTCGGAAAGCCTTTGCATAAGAAACTGTAGGCATGAAGGAAACGCTTCAAGAAGAAGAAGAACGCCAAGTTGAGTTTTGAGCGTGAAGGATATTTTAGTAGATTATCAGTTGTTTTTTTATTTTGTAGGGTGTTTTTGGATGAAACGTCATTGAATAAGTTATGGATGAAGTAAAACGAAAAATAGACAGTGACAGAAAAGGAAAAGATGATATTAGAAGTAACGCAAAATCTCGTTTTCTCACGAAGGAATTCTCGCAGCCTGTTATGTCCTTTAACGAAATGGTTACACGAATAAAGCGTTATACAATTGAGAAGGCGAGTCGGGAATATAAGTTTTTTCGTTTTCAGCAAGACCGAGAAATTGAAAATGTCATCAATTTTAAACATTCTCTTTTGTACAAATCTTTAAGTTTTGATGCTGATGAATTCCACGAGTCTTTTGAAAGAAATCGAGCGCCGTATTTTCCTGACATTTCTGGCTCATTGAGAGCTTTGCGATCGATTCCGGCGAATACTGCACTGGATTTTCCTTCAAATATCAGGCCACCTTCTCGGAAAATTATGAGAATAGATTCTGGCAGGAAAAGACATCGACCAACGACAAGTCTTCCAAATTCCTCAAGATCACAGAAATTGCAATCCGAGAAGATGAAGCAAATTCGACCAATGACATCGCACGTTAGATCGCGCTCTGCAATAACTTGTCTTCATCGTGCACCTTCACGACCGTTGTCAAGTAGACCAGGGTCAGCCCTCAGTAAGACGGACTTAGAGGAACAAGTTGAACCAGAAGAACAGGAGGGACCGGGATTAATTATAAAATGTAAATCTTACAGGTTTTTGAAAGATAAATTTACGAATAAAGAAACAGACATTCCAACTATAGACCCAAAAGCACACAGGTTAAAACAGCTAAAACTAATGGAAAATAAAAAGGCTGAAGTAATCGATAAGAAAATAAAAATATTTATTTCCGAAACATTACCAGGTGAACGAATTCAAGACGAATATATGCAGTTTTAAAACGGAAGGCACATGTAAGCGATACAATATTAAAATGTTTATATTAAAACGAATACAAGACGATTATTTGCAGTTATAAAGCAGATGGCAAATGTAAGCAATACGAAAATTAAATAAAATCAGAAACAGATACACACCAAATATATACAGCTAGAAAACAGAAGGCTAACGTAAGCGATAAAGAAAAAAAAAAAAAAAGAAAAACATACAAAACAAATATATCAAGTAATGAAACAGAAGAGACAGGAAAATGTTTTTTTTTTTTTTAAAAAATGTTTAATCAGAAACAGTAAACATTCAGAAATTTCAGATACCCGGTGACAAAATACAAGACGTATATTTGCAGTTAACAACATCGTTAAAATGTGTAACATTTGTGTAATAAAATGTGCAACATTTGTGTAATAAAGTGTGTAACATTTGTGTAATTAACAAACTACTGTAATAATGTGGCTGTTATCGACATATTGTAATATTGTCATGTGATACAGATTAAGGATTCTTACCAAAAAATTGTTTACTCTTTACAATTTTTGTGTTTTCGCTAGATTTAAACTATCTCATTCCGGTGGACTTCAGATTATCAAAAAGTATTAAGGTCAGTCGTTAAAGTCGTTATACTTTAACTTTCTTAACTTACAAACTCAATAAATTAATGAATACAAGAGCCGAAAACTCTCTCTCATGTATAAGTGAATTTGGTAACAAAGTTAAAGTGTTCTGAGTGACCTTAAATATATTCAAAAGGAAATGGAAGAATATGTTTTGTTTTTCTTCAACACGAACGCATTCTCAACTCATTCAAAAGGGTCTCGATGGCCGAGTGGTCCAAAGCGCGCGCTTACGGATCACAGTGCCTCTCACCGCCTAGGTTCGAATCCCACTCGGGACAGATCCTAGTGTGAGAAAGTTTGTCAGTTCGCTTGCCGAAGGTCGGTGGTTTTCTCCGGGCACTCCGGTTTCCTCCACCATCCCAGAACTGACCGCCTCGAAATAAGTGAAAGATTCTTGACTGGGGCGTAAAACACAATTACTCCACTCTACTCAACTCATTCAAAAACGTGTCCTTGATATAAAACAAAGAGGTATACATGTCAAGTTTATTGGAGTTTTTTTGTGTAAAGTTTTTATGATATTCCACCAAACAAGAATAAAAAAATAGACTCGGACACAATTTTTAAACACTGAAAACCGATTTTGGTCTTCATATATGTACATGTATATACATATATATACTACATATATATACCCTTAGATATCAAGCATGGTGCATTTTGGATCATGGTACTTACTTTTGTAAAGATTTATGAATTCTTAAAAATCAGTAATGATTTAGGCCCTGACTCGATACTTCAGTTTAAAGACCTTTGAGATGGCATTTTGATGGTACATTTGAATTCTTAAAATATAGAGATCAAGAGGATTTTTCAAAAACATCCCTGCGTTATGACCCCGACATAATTTTTCAAAAAATTACCCTGCGCAATGTTGACCATAAAGAAATTATCTTGATTCAAGGTCATGATTTATCTTTGAAACATGGAAATTACCTTTGTGAAACAGAAATGACCCCGATACTATTTTGCGCGAATAGGCCGTCTCTGGTTTTCGATACAAAACCCTCTGTCAGCGGCACATTGCAACACACATCCCTCTTATTCGTATTTCGATATTACTATTTTGTAATATTTTTGGTGGTGTTGGTAAACAGCCGAAAATAAATTCATTTTTTGATGACTTGGTTAAGAGGTATTGGGAAGATAAGACGTTCAAATGAATCGACGGGAAGTTCTCTCCATGTCCCATATAAATTTTCTTCCAATTTGCGAAATGGATTAATGAATTTAATTATTTTTTGAAATATCGATAAAGAACATGAAAATCAATAAAAGAATGAAATCGATAGAAAATGGCCACTGGTCCTACAATGTGCACCACGTGATACCAAAATGTCGGATTGTAATAATGGACTTCTACAGCTGCAATGTTATCAAAATGTATTGCAGCCAAACTTTCTACAATCCAAGAACCAAAATTTAGTAGCGTCATCAATAAACACAAATTAACAATAGAAAAAATTGACGAATTCGTTCGGATTTTTTTGTACCGATGTGCTTGCAATATAAATGTCGTTTGAAAGTAGTCAATAAAAATATTTAAAGCGTTAAACATAATGACAGCCCATCCGTCTTTCCCATCATCAAAAACTCCGGCTAAGAGGCCGAACGTCCGATAGATTATGTCCGAAAACCCACTGCAAAGTAGAACAATTTCACTTCCTCCTAGGTTATTTAAAACTTTATCAAATTCACACTCTTTTCTGAGTTTATGAAATGCTACCATGTTCAAAATTAGTAATATAAAGGAATATAAATTTTTGTATACTTCTAAAGGAAAATAAAAATCATGAACACCATTCAAGTCTAGGACGAGGAATAAAGATCCAATAATTAACGGCAATATCAGTAAAATTCCGCAAATAAGCGAAATGTAATAGGACACAGAACGATTATTTACACTTCCGGTCGAAAAGTTTCCGCTTCCGGCCACACCCATCAATGGCACGGTTTCCTCGTCAGTTGGTTCGTAGGCTGCTGTGTTTTGAAGGTTAAGACTCTCCCGGTTTTCATTGTCCGTCGATGACCACATTCCTAAAAAGCAACTGACTGCTAATAAAGAGTATTCTACATATGCTGGTGACATGTACGGATTTAATGTTATAATAAAATTATTGAGTGATGAGTTGCTTTGGCAAGTTGCGTTGTAGGTTGTAGAATTCTTTCTGCTAGAATGAAAAAGCTGCTCAGAGTCATGCAGAAAGGCGAAAAGCCACACTAAAATATTTGAGGTCACCATCAATATCATTCCATAATGAATGCCTAAACTACCCCTGAATTTGAATTTTGAGAAATAACTTAGGAATCCGAGTTGCATGAATATAAAAAGTATTGTAGATATATTCCAATACATGTTTTTGATGATGCGACCCTTTTCATTTTCCGAGAAGTCTTTCAATAACAAACAGTGAACATTTCTTACAAATTTCATGGAACTTGAAGAAATGCACAATAATCCCAAAAGCCAGAGGAACCTGATTTTAAGGTAAAGTTCCTGATAAAGACCAGGAGCGTCAGAACGCCATTTTGAATTTCTTTGGTGCGACACAACACATATAATGATCATAGCTATGAGAGACAAAACATCGAAAACAGAAATGATAACATATACCATATTGAATGTCACTTCGGATGAAGGTTGTCGAAAGTTAAATAGCATGAAAACGGCTGTTATAGCGAAAGCACATCCCACAAAGACTATAGTGGCAATACGACCATCGTGACGTCCATGTTTCTTCGTTTGATTGCCCGCAGTTAAAGGAAAAATGACAACTGAACGAAGAATGTCAGCAAACCTTCGCCTACAATTCGCATCCATTTTGTTTTAGAAATTATCAACCTGTAACACAAGACCAAAATGTACATAAATTAAAAACAAGAGATCCATGGGCCTTAATACTCATACTTAATTCATGGAACATTGATAAGGCAAGATTTTTTTTAATTTTGGCGTTTTCCACTCCAAAGGGCCCTAAAGGGACATAACTCCTTATTTTTTTAAAATGGAGAAGGGTTGTGATTTGGACATGGACTAGTATATTTGTGTTTTATCCATGCTTTATATATGTGAATACCTTATGTACATTCCTTGGGCATTCATCAGGGAAGATTTTTTTTTTAATTTTGAATTTTGATGTTTTCCACTCTCAAGGGCCCCAAGGGGACATAAATCCTTCATTTCTTTTAAATGGGGAGGGGTTGTGGCTTGGGTATGAACTAGTATGTTTGTGTTTTATCTTCACTTTATATATGTGAATACCTCTTGTACATTCATAAGGGAAGTTTTTTTTTTCCATTTTCAAGGTCCCCAAGGGGCCATAACTCCTTTTCTTTTTTTTTTTTTTTTTTTGCAAATCAGAAAACCCCTCAAACGCCATGTTTCTTTTATTAATTTTGGAGGAGATGACTGAAATGTTAAAAGTGACCTTTAACTTTATAACTTTTTCAAGGTCATATTATGAAAATGTTAAATCTGAAAATCTGTACATGTTTAAATAATTAAGTCATAATAATAAAAATCATTCTACAAAATGTAAAACTCCAACGCAAAAAAACGCGTCTTCCAATTTTGATTAAATTAAACGAAATAAAGAAACTATTGACCAGAGACACCCAAGGGGAGACAAATATCATATCAGAATTTTCTGACGTCATCTTTTAAATTTTTAATTTTGAACCCCAGGTCATCTTGACCTACTTTTGGTAGCAATTGAAACGCTACAAATAGGAATTGCACCGAACCGAACATGCTTTTGTTAAATTTCATTGAAAAATATCCAGTAGTATCAGAAGAAAAAGATGTAAATGACGAATGCAAGCATGTATACACGCGCTTGCAGGTAGGCGCATACACATTGCGCTATGTTATTTTTTCACATCGCATGAGGCCAGATGACCTAAAAATGTTTCGTCAAGAATTAATAAAAAAAAATTTTTATTTAAAGATAAACAACATTTGAACAATCAACCAACTGAATGATAACAAATCAATGCAAAGGTGGTGTCCGAACTCATCCAAAAAACAAAGTATTTAGCTTACATTATAACAATTTGAATTTTCTTTTATTTATATTGGAGGAGATGACTGAAATGTGAAAAGTTACGCCAGGAAGACAACGGGCAAAGTAAGACAGAAGATGCACAAACCGCTTAAGCTTTCAGCACATATCTGGAAAAATAGCAAAGTATACATGTAAAAAATAGTCATGACCTTGACCTTTGACTTGGAACTCCTATGTCAAATTATTAATATACATTCGTAGAAAAGCATTTTCAAGTAGTGTCTTTATCAATAAGAACATGACCCTGACAATCGCTTCATGTAAAGAAATAACACTTTAAAACCATCGAAAAATAAACAAAAGAAGGAATCAAAACTAAAAACAACTTTAAATATACTTAATAATTAAAGCACAAAGATAAAAACAAAATAGGTAGTGGCCTTGACCTTTAACTTTATGACTTTTTCAAGGTCATATTATGAAAATATTAAAGCTGAAAATCACATGTTATTATTTGTTTAAATCATCAAGTTAGAACTATAAAAATCCATTTTACAAAATGTAAAAATCCAACGCAAAAATAAATAAATAAATAAAAACGCGACTTCCGATTTTGATTAAATAAAACGAAATTAAAAAAATATTGACCAGAGACACCCAAGGGAAAGAAAAAAATATCAGAATTTTTTAACGTCTTATTTTAAGTTTTTAATTTTGCACCCCTAGGTCATCTTGACCTACTTTTGGTAGCAATTGAAACGCTACGAATAGGAATTGCACCGACCCAAACATGCTTTTGTTAAATTTCATTAAAAAATATCCAGAAGAGAAAGATGTAAATGACGAATGCAAGCATGTATACAAGCGCTTGCAGGTAAGCGCATACACACTGCGCTATGGTATTTGTTCACATCGCATGAGGCCAGTTGAGCTAAAAATGTTTCGTCAAGAATTAATAAAAAAAAAATTCTGATTTGAAAATTAACAAATGAATGATAACAAATCAATGTGAAGGTGGTGTCCGAACTCATCCAAAAACAAAGCATTTTTCTTACCTTTTAACAATTTCAACTTTCGTTGAGATAAATTCGCCAAATAACTTAATTAGACACTTCCTGAAATAACTGTATCAGGTTATCGTGTAAACTTTTATCCATACTATTGTCCTATAAGGAAGTATTTCCTCGATACACTTGAATAAAAACTTTAAAATTTAGTTTTATCCATTGCATTACCTACATCCGGGAATTTTTATTTAAATTTACAAGGAAGTTTAAACTTCACGTGTATATAGTATAGATAGATTAGTCACGTGTTTTAGTGGAAAATAGAATGAAATATCTATATCTCGTAAACATGTTCAGATTGTTTTTTTACATGCTGTTCTTGTGACACAACCCCCGTCGATAAAAGTGTTCTGGTACTCTTAAGGAAAGTAGAAAGTTTTTATTCCTACTAATGTATACAAAATTTTAATAATTTATCTTATTAAAATAAGTTTTAGTGAATAATGATGGAATAAGTGTTTTATCTGTTTAAATTGCTAGTAGGAATAATATTTATCTTTGAATTTTGATTAAATTGATAATTAAAATACTTTGTAATCAATACCACGGAATAACTTTTTTTAATCATCTTGACTTTATGAGTGGAAAAATATCGACTGGGCTTAAAATACAAATACTTTTCTAAATTCCTTTCTAATTGACGTTTAAAGTAAATTGTACATTTTTTTTTATTGTTATTTCTAAACACAGCCTAATACGTGTTTAGTTATTTAAAAAAAGTAGCGATAAGAATATGTAAAGTAAACATACTTAATTAATTTTTTTATCTCTAGCATTTGAGATGAGAACTGTTTTCAACTCGACATTAGCGAAAGTAGACTATATAGGTTACCGTTTTATGAGTGAGTTGAGAAATGGTGTTAAATGTCCCAGTCAAGAATATTTCACTTATATCGAGAGGTCGCCAGCTATAGGCGAAAGTGCAGAAACTTGGCATGTGCGTTGATTGTAATATACTAGTATAGCAGGGTTCTTTATCGAGCCACGCCTACTGTGACACGGAACCTCGTTTATTTTAAGTTCCCATGCAAAAGAACCGCGAATTATATTTTGTAATGCCGAATGCTTGGCTAAAGAAAAGCCACTACCCACTTTCAAGTCTTGGGTCAGACCCGGTCGGGGTGCGGACCCACAACCTCTAATTTACTTAGCGAGCACTCTACCAACTGAGCTATCGCAGCGGTGGAAACCGTTTAAATGTCTTTTATATATATATATATATATATATATATATATATATATATATATATATATATATATATATATATATATATATATATATATATATATATATATATATATATATATATATATATCGTACCTTCTAATAAAGTATGTGGTGACTTTATCTCCACGGAAAAAAAGTAAAAGTAAAAAAATTCAGCTTGGATTTACTCCCCAAATCTCCCTTTTTACCCTCCCTTTCTGATTTTAAGCGTTTCGGTTTTTAATTATTTAGTGACTATATTATATTATATCATTGTAATAGTTCCTTGTTCCGGTTACTTATGTGCAAAATTCACTTATATAATAATATTAAACATTTTGTTAATATTACATGACAGATAGAAGTAGCAGCACGAACAGTCTTAAGGTAGAGTAAAGTATTATCCTTACAATTCATTGGCGGATAAAGGGGGGGGGGGGGTACCCCTCCCTTCGAAAAAATTAAAACAAAGTGACAGTGTCGTGTGCAAAATTTTGAATTTTTACAAAAAGAAATATTCAAAATTTTTCATGTGCAAAATTTTGAATATTTCTTTTTATAAAAATTTTTTAATTTTGCACATGGGAGAAAAATGTGGCCAAAAGATCACAAATAATTTTGCTGGGGGCTTTGCCAACAATGCTCTTGTCTGGACCAACTAGGAGCTTTAAGCGGCCCCAAGACACCTCACAGCTGTAGGCTTGAGCCTTCGATGCTTGCAATATCTCATGATAAAATTCTCAACCATTTTCCAAAAATTCCGGATCCGCCCTTGCAATTTTTATATTCTCTTGTGTAAAAATCAATAATTTTTTTAGAGTCTCGGTTTACAGTATAATATTTACACATACGTAGGAAACATACGAGGCCCTCAAGGTTTTTTCACATTCCTACTCCAGCGAGTCATAGTATAAGAAAGATTAAATCGATAAATATTTATTTATTTATTTATCTAATTATTTATTTGTTTATTTTTAGTCTTCCCTTCTCAAAGAAGTCATTCTGTCGTTGTCGGGTCTCTATCTTTCTTTATTTTTTGTTATGTTATATAAATAGAAGTATACATCTGGAAAGATTATGCAATAAACAGAAAAATAGGTCACTGTGATCTACTTTTATATAAAATGTTTTCTTATTGACAAAGACATAATGTATGGCTTTAATGTGCTGAATTCTTGATTTTATTTCAGAATGGCTCAAATTTAGAGAAAATGAATTTTGTAAAGTGTCTACGAGAAATAGTACAGTCTACGCTAGTATTTCCTTTAACAGCCGGAAATAAAAGAAGCGGAAATGGTGTTCACGACGGGCGTATTGCAACCATAATCTGTGTCGGGTGTTTTTTCGCTATTTCGTTTGTCCTCATGTTGAACAACATAATATATCCAAGTGCTAAAGTGAATTTCAACCTTGTCTATTCAATAATTACTATTTTAGACATTTTTGCTTTTATTTCCATGGTAATGCTGTGCGTTATTGCCTACCGCAGAAATTCAAAATGGTTGCTTCTCGCTTTGAGTCAAAATAAACAGTTTTATTTGAAAATCAGATTTTTGTGGATTTTTGGTATATTATGTATAAGTATGAGTTTGATTAAATTGTTTTTGAATATTAAATGTAATGGGAACTCTATGAACATTTATTGGAATATTTCAACTATCATCCTAGTCTTTTTCATATTGGCATTCATCAGCTATTTTTCAAAATTTAAATTCCGTGGGTCACTCAGAGTTCATTATGGAATGATATTTGTTGTCGCTGCTAACCTCGAAGTTTGGATGTTCTCGTTTCTGAACGCTTCGAAAAATCTTTTCAAAAGTCAAGAAAAAGACAATTCTACTTACTATCCTTATAGTGATTGCAACGGTACAACTGAGATGGAAAAGACGTTTTTTAGAAAAGTTTACCCGTATATGTCCACCTTTTTTGTAGAATATACCTTATTGGTCATAAGTTGCATACTTGGAATGTGGTCATCGACTGCTGATGGAGACGAAGTTAGTCCGAACCACGTGACCACAAATATTCAAAACGAGAATTGTGAAAATGAAAACGGAGAATCTAGGCAATTGCTGCAGACAGAAACGGGACCTTCAGAAACCAGTGTTCTAACTCTGACATATTATGTGACACTGATTCTTGGAATGATGTTAATTATTCCTTTAATAATTGGAGCCCTGGTCCTAATATTGACCGATGAAAGTGTAGAAACGTTTTATTTTGATTGGGTAGTTTATAAACTTAGCTATTCACTGGTACTCCTTGTTGTAAATTTAGCAGCTTTCCATAAACTTCGAGAAGATTGTCAATTTATCAGGGCGGTGAACTCTTTCAATGGTAACGATTTTGTTTTATTAATTTGTACATTTGTTGATGTTATTTTTCAAACTTTTGGTGTCCTCGCTGGGGCGTTTCAAAATGACTCCGCCAGTAAGATTGTTGCCAGCTACAGCATCGTGTTCATAATAATCGATTATCTGCAGACGACGTTTATAATGCAAGCTAAGCGATATGATAAAACGGAGCCCTGTCAATCGGTCGTTACTATTGGCAACATCTGCTTATTTCTTACGGTACTAAATGTTGGTTCATGGATTGTGGACAGTTTGATTGGCTTAGATTTGTACAATATCGCCCTGGTTGATGTTCAATATTATGGAAAAAATTATTGGTATAGCATGGTTCACATAATCTGTCCAATAACGATTTATTATCGTTTTCACTTATTTCTAGATTTTTATACTTTGTTTCGATATTTTAGTTGAGTGAATTTTACTTAGAATTTATAAATGTAAAAAAAATTGTGTCAGGAATGTCTAAAAGGAATGAAGTGGATTGGACTAATGATATGTTACGTCCCAGTCAAGACTTTTTCATATATATTTAGGAAGTTAGTTTCTGATGGTAGATGAAACAGGATTACCCGGAAATAAACAAACAACTTCCTGTAAGTTGACACTTATAGCGCCATGACATGTCATAAAAATATTAAAAATGTCTTTCTTGCAGATCTGTAATTATTGGTTGTGTGGGGTACTGTGATCAAAACAAACTGACAAACAATTCGTAAAGGCACCCTGAGCGTCCGTAAGCGCATGTTATTGTCCACTAGGCTCTGAAAAATTTTCTTTTGCAATAAGAAAAGATTGAATTTATTGTCTATTAATTTGCATGATCTATTTTTTTTTCTTATGGTTCTAATTAATGATAAATTATTCTGAATTTTGACAACAACACACACACACACACAAACACACACGTAAATGATGAATAGCAATTTTGAGGGGGGATCAAGTTTTTTTTTGTAAATATGTAGATCAAGTTTATTATTATGATTTAGTAAAAATAAACAGTATTTTTTCTGAGAAAGTGTTTTAATAATGTTTGTTGCATATTATTTTCATTTTTGTGGTTTTTTGTTACGAACATTAAGTTAAATAATATATTCCATTATTCGACTGTTAATTTTCAGTTGAAAATGAAATTAAATCCCAAGTTTTAAAATTAGTTGGTTTTAATGTCATTTAACGTCGAATTAGTAATTTATCAGCTATTCGCGACATAATCAAAGTTATTAATCTCTATCGATTATTCTAAGTTCGTGTTTGCCTGAGATATGCGAATGTATATTATCGTCTGCTTTGTACTAGCACGCACTCAGGGGTCTTTAAGTTGTTAGTTTATGAGTCACTATGTCGCAAAAAAGCATAATTCTTCCCTAGTCACACCATCATGATATCGAAAAAACCAGTCTGTACCTTACATACATTTTACAGATGTATGACTCGGCCTGGTTTTGAACCCCCGCACTCCCTTTATCGAAGCAGACGCTTTACCACTGAAATACCAAGGAGGCGGTCCAAATTTTGAAAGGCTTTTAAGAAATCACACACACACACACATACACACACACACACAAATATATATATATATATATATATATATATATATATATATATATATATATATATATATATATATATATATATATCGCCTCCTCGGTATATCAGTGGAGAATATTTGTTAAACGTGAAATGAACTTATGAACTATTTCATTTGATTTCATTTGGTGACTAATAAGTATGTGATAAATGTGTTTCTTTGTATGTAGAGGAAGATGCATATCGTTTTGTGTGTCTAAATTACATAATATATTAAAGGAAGTTTTTCCAACTGAATAAATTTGTACAGCAGCCCAAAGGGGATAAAAAAAATTATATCGCCCACTCACGTGATAGCGATTGCGTGTTCACGTAAAGGCTTTTACGTGCCCACGCGGAAACTAACGTTAAAGTTATTTTTATTCAAGCAAACGTTTTGTGTTATTCACTTAATTTTACTTGCAAGCGAAGAACATTTAACTTACGTCGGGACGTCGGCAGTAGCTTTTGTGCAGTGGCAGATTTTTTTTAACCTTTGTAGTGCTCTAAGAACAATATGCTAGGAAGTTCGGTAGCGTGTTATGCTTGTGACACGGACCATCGATGGATTAAATAGTTTTTTCCCCGAAGGACTTTAGCTTTTTTAAAACCTCGATTACTTTGCGAAAGAAAATCCAGTACTTATTTGTTTGACGACAAGAATCGAACCCCCGACCTCCCACACATGCAGTTAGCACTTAAACAACTGAGCTAACGTAATGGAAGAGTTCGTAATAAGAATGAAAGACGTAATAACATGGCGAAACCTAAATCATAATAAATTTGAATTTCAAGTCAAAGTTTTACTAATAATAGACTTTCTATACTTAGGGGACTCAAATACAAACCTGGCCGCTCTTCTCTTGAAAATGTATATTTTACTTTCATACGACCACTTGTAGAATACGTAGACGTTTATATGGGACAAAATGACAGGCAATTTACGACAAAAAAAAAATTTACAGCAAAGCTGCCAGCATAGTTACTGGTGCAACAAAATTTAGTAGTATATACCTGTTATTTCAAGAAACCGAACAGGAATCTTTAGAATACAGAAAAAAGAAACACAGACTTGTACTTTTTTGTAAGATGTTTCAGGGACTAACTCCTTCATTCTTATCAGACTTGGTTCCAAGAAGTAATCTTGAAATTCATTTACATAATACTAGATTTGGTAAAAACTTGTCTGTGCAGAACAAATCTTCTTCTTAAAAATTCCTTTTTACCTTCTACAGTCAGAGAATGATAAGTTGCAACAGCTATACGAAACGCTTCTCTTCTCACATTTAAGAAATATCTGAATAAAAGAATCAAAGTTCTAAACTATTTCAACTATGGATTTCTAAATCTCAAATTCGACATTGTCAATTACGTCTGGAATGTAGTCCTCTCAAAACTACATCTCTTCAACAGAAATCTTTCTGAAACGCCTAACTGCAGTTGTGGAACAACAGAAACTTATATCATTTTCTACTAGAACGCCCCCAATATAGCCATATACGACATACGACAATTGACAGACTTCCTTTCCAGATAAACAAAGACTTGCTTCTTTACGGCTCAAATGCACTCACAGCTGACCAAAACAAAGATATATTTTTATGTGTTGATGATTTTATCATAAAATCACAGCGATTTATATGAAATATGATAGTAATAGATATACATATTACGCATAATTCAATTGAAATTTTATTGTTGTCCAATATTACAATCAACCCACATGGTAACAACATAATATTACATTGTTGTATTCTTTTATTTATCTGTTCATTCATTTTCTTTTTCATAAACATGATTAATATTATTTTTAATTACTTATACATTTGTATTTGACTCCCACAATAAAGTTTAAAAGAATAAGCTTTATGGAAACTGGCTTGTATAAAAGTTGTCAACTCTTGTTCCAGAATCCATCATGTTTGCTTGTTGTACATGTATGTTTCATGTATGTGTTTTATCTAATAAAATATTGTTTAAATTATAAGATCAGAAGATTATTGAATTAGGTGCTACAGAGAAGTTTTTGTTTTTTGATTTTTGTTTATTAATTATTATTATTATTATTATTTTTTTTTTTTGCACAACTTTCTGATTTACTTCCGTTAAATGGCATTTTTTGTCTGTGATTTAAATTTATTACTAGTATTTAAATTACTGAAATGGATTTTTTTCTTAAAGAACTCTCGTATATATTAAAATGTGTTTAGAAAAGCGCTTTGGTTTAAAGAATAATATATTAAACGAATGACTAAATAATATGAAAAAGTGAACGGATATTTTCTATAAGATATCCATATAACAATTCTCCTCACGCAAGGGTCTACCTGAATGGGATTTGAACCTAGGCATGAAAGGCCGTATCATCCGTAAGCGCGCTCTTACGTACACTCGGCAAACGAAGCCCTATTAAGCATACTGATTACGGTGAAGGGAATCAATAAAGGGTCATTCTTAAAGCTCCAAAGAGGTGGGTTGGATGGTTCCGATTGATATCAACCGTAGGTATCGACCGAGCTTTGTTTATAACTATATACCACTACGGTAGCTCAGTTGGTAGAGTGTTCGCTTCCTATATGGGAGGTAGGGGTTCGAACATCGACCGGATCTGACCATGACTTGAAAATTGGCAGTGACTGTTCCTTCGCAAAGCACTCATTCACAGAATCCTTTAGAAGAGACCCTAAAAACCGATGTTCCGTGTCACGACAGGCGTGGCACATTAAAGAACCCTTTCCTGCACACTGTCCTTAGCCCACTGCAAAGGTAAAGAATTCGGTCGATACACCTCAAGCTGGTCGAAATAAGTGAAATATTCTTGACTTGGACGTAGAACTCCATTGAATCAATCAATCGATCTTGAACTCTAAAGAGCCATCTTAAAGCGAAGCACTTCTCTGAATATAACCGAACTTTAAATTTAATTTATTAAAAAAATAAATAAAAAATAAAAATAATTCAGTATCCGTCAGGAGTTTTATAATCAGTTGTAGCAATAGGTGCGTTCCAGTTTTGTCTTAACTTGTTTTGTGTTGTTTTCTTGGTTGCATAGGCTTTTGCCAAGAAAAAGTTTAATGCAGTTGCAAATTTCCAAATTTCTTTAAAAAAGAAATATATATAAATATATATATAAAGAAATATATATAACACAATTCCAATGCTATACAGCACACTGTATTCCCATTAATTCATTGCACATATGAATATGAAATTATTTATTGAACTTTGACCTACATAATAAATATTGTTTATGACACATTTTGATATGTTTATTCACTCTTATGCCAAGTTTAATAAAAATCAATTCAGAAATAGAAAAATTTTGAACGTGGCAATGTTGTAACGGCATACAACCTCCGGAAACTTTCTTTCACTTTTGAAACATGGACCAATCAGAACGTTGGTCGTGATTCAGCACGGGATCACGATTGCCATTCAAAATGTGTCTTAACCTTGTTTTATAGTTTAGAGATAGGGGCAGTTCCGATATGCACAATTTTGTAGAGTAATGCATGTAGATTTGAGAAATATTCATTTATTATTTTATTAATTTTATTGCCCACCAATAAACAGAAAAAATGACCGAATTGGTCGAAGACAGCGTAAGTTAAAAACCTTGTGTTATGGTAAGGTCAAGGGGTTTATATATATATATATATATATATATATATATATATATTAGTATCGAAACAAACGTCGGTGTTACATAGAATCGCTTCGGTAGTTAGTGATAGAGCGCCTGGCTTCTTTAGAGCAAGAGGTCAGTGGTTCTAACTCCGGCCTGGTCAGATATCGGCACCGCTTTCTCGTCTGGTTTCACGCCTGGCGCTCGTCAAAATGGCAGAGTATCGATAGTTCACCCAGTGCCAGAATAATGTGACTAGAAAATGATATAACTGATATGTTTGTCTGTGGCATACTGACTCGGTAAGCAAGCATCTTAAAAACATCCCCTGGCACAAGACGGGCCATAATACACACTCGCACATCTCATGCTTTCACGTCTTTGTTGTTAGATTAATCCTTGGAGATTAAAACCTTATCCTTGTCGCCAATAGCCGAAAAAAAATGCCAATATAACATCATAACCAACAACCAACTACATATCAAAAGAAGATTTCAGTTTTAGACTTTCTGTTACAAGTTCCCTTGAATCAAATTTCTCAAACATTTCAATATATTTGTCTAAACAATCTCTTCTTTTTGAATTTTTACGCTTCCAAAATTGCATTTTATAATTTAATCTAGTAGCTACAATTTTATTTGTTATTTACTCAAATTTTCATGAAAAAAAATCTCAACTTGGAAAAGCATCTTTTTTCATTTTTAACTAAAACATTTTGCCGTAAAGATCTCAGTAAACTCCATTTTTTTAGGAAGTTAGTGGTTATAACGTATGCATTGATTCCATTAAACGAACCTTCTATTTGCATAATTATAGTTCCGTTGTCATAGAAACCGCAAAAACTTATTACATGTCTTCTATCGCATGTGATATTGTTAAAAAATGTAATACAATCAACGCACTTCTATGAAGTCTCTGACAATGAAAACTACGTGTACGAGAGCTTCCGAATTGCAACTAACTATAATAACGAAAAAGGATATGAAAATCCAGAAACGAATGAAAACGATAAAAAATGGCGACTGGGCAAATGATATGGACAATGTTGTACCAATATTTATGATCATAAAATCGTTCTTCAACCAGGTCGATATTGTAAAACTCCAAACCAGTCAAACTATCCACAATCCATGAACCGACATTTAGTATCGTAAGAAGCAAGCAGATGTTGTCAATAGTAACGACCGATTGACAGGACTCAGTTTTATCATATCGTCTCGCTTGCATTATAAACGTCGTCTGCAGATAATCGATTATTATGAACACGATGCTGTAGCTGGCAACAATCTTACTGGCGGAGTCATTGTGAAACGCCCCAGCGAGGACACCAAAAGTTTGAAAAATAACATCAACAAATGTACAAATTAATAAAACAAAATCGTTACCATTGAAAGAGTTCACCACCCTGATAAATTGACAATCTGTTCGCAGTTTATGGAAAGCTGCTAAATTTACAACAACGAGTACGAGCGAGTACATTAATTTATAAATTATCCAACCGAAATATATCGATTCCGTGTCATCATTGGTCAGTATTAGAGCCAGTGACCCAATAACTAAAGGTAAATTTAACAACAGGCCAAAAATCAAAACCACATAATATACAACAGATTTAACATTGGTTGCCATAGTAACTGAAGGTAGAGGTTCTTCCTGTAGTAACGGCATTGATTCTCTCTCATCATTCATGTTGCGTTCACTTTGTTCATTTGTGGTCACGTGGTTTCGAGTATTTTGGACTCCGTCAGTGGTCGATGACCACATTCCAAGAATGCAGCTTATGGCCAGTAAAGCATATTCTACAAAAATGTGGACATATACGGAAGTATTGTGTTGTTAATTGTTTCGAGTCTGATGCTCCCATTACAAGATTTAAAAGATTCCACGTGAGAGTGAGACACACTGGTGTTACCTTGAAAAAGATTCTTTGATGCGTTCATAAACGAAAACACCCAAACTCCTAGATTAGAAGCAACAATAAATATCATACCATAATGCACGCCAAGTGACCCGCGAAATTTAAACTTTGAAAAATAATTTACAAATGCCAACAAAAAGAAAATTAAAATCACAGTTGAAATATTCCAAATTATATCCTTGATATCCCGAGGATTACAGTTTATATTCCAAATAAATCTAAGAACACTGTGAGAAATACACACTAAACCGAAAATCCACAAAAAAATTAATTTCAAATGATACTGTTTATCTTGAATCAAATCGGGAATCAGCCATGTTGAATTTCTGCGGTGGGCAACTACGCACAATATTGTCATTGAAATAAAAGCAATGATGTCTAAAATAGAAATAGTGCCATAAACAAGGTTAAAGTTTGTTGTAATATTAGGATGTCTCGTGTTATTCATCATAAGGACGAAAGATACAGCGAAAAAACACCCGACGCATACTATAGTTGCAATACGACCGTCATGAACACTGCTTCCGGTTCTTTTATTTCCGGCCGTGAAAGGAAATATAATTGTAGATTGCAGTAATTCTTCAAGGTATTTTATGAAAGGCATTTTTTTAAGTCACTGTGCATCTGTAAGTAAAAAAAAAAAAGCGAAAATGTGTGATTTTAATAATGGTTGTTGCCATGGATTTTTTTTGAAAGATAATTATAACAAAGGACCTGACCAGTAAGACCTGGTATATCTGGGATTGTTTTATTCCTGTATTCTACATGGATGATAATTCTAAGTATCTCGCACGCAAGGTACGTGATAAGATCAGATTAGATTGGAGTAAAGGTGTTCCACGTCTCATCAAGATTCTTTTACTTATATACAGGCGGAAGGTTCATATATTTCTATCGAAAGAAAAAAATCAAAATAAAATTGTCATGTGCTAATTTTTGGAAGTGTCATTTGATATATCAATGCAAAATAAGTTTATGACATGAATAAATGAAACTTATTGTATAGTTTTACAACAAATCACATTTTGGTAATTAGAAATGACGTACCTTCAATTAATGCATTTAGGAGAGAGAGAGAGAGAGAGAGAGAGAGAGAGAGAGAGAGAGAGAGAGAGATGCCAGTATTAGTAATTATTGAACAAAATTCATTTTTAAATTCCATTTTTAGTTGTCGTTGGTTACACATATAATATTACTTACATACATGTTACGTGATTCAATCCGACTACTCTGTTACCATTATCAAGTTGGTTCTAAACTTGTCAAACTTGATATAGCTAAAACTTCCTCGCTCAGTTTGACTTAAAAATCAAACTAAATTGTAAAGCTATCTGTGGGAGTTTTGTTTAATATCTGCTAGAAACGGGAAGAGTTTTGACGGAGATTGAAACCACAACAATAAACCTTTCAGTAAACATGAAATAAGAAAAATTAAGTGTTTCCCGTCCTAATATTTGACAATAAACAAATATCAATATTAAATAACGCGTTAACATTTCAAGAAAAAAAAATTAACTGGGAAAACTCTTTTTTTTTTTTTTTTTAATAAATTCCAGATGGACAGAAATTGTGGTACGGGGCCTCGATGGTCGAAAGGTCTAAGGCCGGGGGACTTACGTATCACCTCTAAAGCCGAGGTTAGAATTCCAGCACTCGTGCAAATCCTAGTGTGAGAGAGTTTGTCAGTATGCTTGTCGCAAGTGGGTGGTTTTCGTCGGGTTCTACGGGTTTTTTTACGATTCGAAAAAAAAAAACAGAAAAAATACTAACCAACCAACCACCACCACGAACAACAACAACAAACAAAAAAACTTATCGCGGCTTGATATAAGTTTGATAACAGTGAAATAATCTTACTCGGCGTTAAACACCATAGCTAAACTCACTCGCTTATTATGTTTCACCCTTTAATGCCTGAGCGCCTCGATGGTCTAGTGGTAGTGCGTCCGCCTCGAAAGCCGGGAAGTTCGTTGATTTGAACCTCAGTTCATGAATGCGCAAGCGTGTAATATGGTCTGTCTCGCACTAGCGAGAACTCAGGGTGACTTTTTGTTGAGGTAAGGTGCCAGCTCACTGAGTCAGTATGCCTCAGACAAGCTACCACTGTAGCACTGATAATCCTGGCACCCAATGAACCAGTCGATATATATATATATATATATATATATATATATATATATATATATATATATATATATATATATATATATATATTCTGTCCTTCTAATGCTGAACACCAGGCGAGGAAGAAGTATCTAACAATTTAAAACTTTTTTATGTAATAACCCGACCGGGATTCGTGGCCAGGTACCTCCCGCTTTCGAGGCAAACATTATGCCACGTCACGAAAATGGCGAATAGCTAAAAAATGCTGATGTGACGTTAAACAACGTTACAACAAACCAATATATTACTACTAAACTAAGTCATCCTATAAAATCAAATCCAGTTCATAACATGATAGCTACATGTATACAAAATAGAATATCTTAGTTTCCTCATTAGAATGCACAGTCCTGCTTGCAGATAACAGACTTGTAATGTACAAAATGTTCAATTAATTAATATTAATGGATATTTGCTTTTTGTTTTAAAAATCACGTCGACTAACGGCACCATGGCCAGAATTCCGGCATTTACTACAGTCTGTATTCGTTTTTCGTTTTTGATTTTAGACTTATTACAGGGTTACTGCGGCACTTCTTATAATATACTGCCTGTCTATTTTGTAGCAGGGGCAACATATAGAAATCATGGTGAGCCTTTTGTACACCAAGATTGCTTATCGGCCGACTAGGTTTATCTTGTCAGTGGCAGTTGCTTCATTATTTTTCCTCCGAGCGTTTGATCAAGGAGGAGAAGCGCTGTTTACCAAATTAAATAAAGAAGTAAGTATATCTGTAAAACCAAAAGATATTCTTGACCTTGACTATCCTCGCGCAGACAAGCCACACAGAATAACTATTGGGTCTTTTACTTGTTGTTTTAATGTTCCTGTTATATCGTTAATGAAAACGCTAAAAGTCACGAGTCTGAAATTATTTTCTATGTATTAATCCTATCCATTCGGAACGGCTACATCACTATTATAAAAAAAGACGTTCGGAGACATGTGTTTTAGGTCTTACCCATCTCTAACGTAAAAGACTTGTTTTGAAAAATAACAAAAATTTCCAGTTTTTCTATGAAACTCAGTTTACAATTAACAGAACATGTTTTAACCCCCCCCCCCGGTTTGCTCCACAGTAGTGACAGTTCTCCTCTTTCATGTTGGAAAGTATTGTCATTAGAGTGATATCCCCTTGTATATTTTGTTCATTTGGGGTAAAAAAGTCTTAAGTTTCCCACCTTAAGTGCCTCGACAACATTGCAATGATCTTTAATCTGTTCTTGAATGTCATCCCCTTTAACTCCATTTTTATTCAAAAGGTGATGGTACTTGTTGCAGATCACCTATTGAATGAACTACAATATTGTAGCAGGTGTATTATGTACTGCTTGGAGGTACTTTTTGTTCAGCAATGGGTAAACTAAAAGCAATATAAAAATACAAGTAAATTGTATGTTTTATTTTAACAATGAAGAAAAAAGGATAATAGCTTGTATCTTTTTCATTGTAGGTAGCAATCAAGCCAGTGGCGGAAAATAAATAACCCCCATAGAATCTAGGATATTTAGTTTTATATATTTATGACAATTTTGTACTTCAATTTGTGTTTGGTGTTGATAAATCAATTTTGAACTATGCGAGATTTGTGGACTCAAAAAAAAAAAGAAAAATAATAAGTAAAGCTGCTACAATCTGTTAAGACCAGGGGGAGATGATTTTACAAAGGGAGATCGTCACATAAAGATGCAAAAGGAAGAAGTACTGGTTCATAAAATGTCAAGTTTATGAGGACATTATATTCACATAAAAAAAAGAAATGGTTTAAATTTGATTTGCAAAAATAACATTAGAATTTAATTCAGAATGTTTTTTTTTTATCTTTAAAAGCAGTATGATTTCATGAAATTAGGTTTTGTTGATGTTAAAATCTTTCATCTTTAAAAAAGTTGATATTCTTGTTTGTAAAAATGAATATAAAAACACTGTCTAAAAAGTCATTTTGTTTCTTAAGTAAAGACTAGTTTGTTTAACATACCGGTAATTAAAAAATGTAAATAAGTGTTGTTATTGTTTGTATTTTAGTCATTTTCTAAATGATGTTTTATGACAAAGAAAGGAAATATGGTAGATAGAACTGAAATGAGAAAATAACCTTATCTCTTCTATCAAAACACAAGTTTTTGATAAAGTCAGTTGTTAGAGAAAATATTTAAATATTAAAAAAAGAAGAAGAAATCTCAAAAAGGAATCTTCTTCACTGTTGGCCCAAGATCTCTTCTTGTCTGTTGTCCTTGTATTGTAATGATGAACTTTTTGGTGCAGTTTTTGTATAGGGCTACTTTCAGCGGTGGCTGTGTCGGCCCCTGTTTGCTTGTCCGGAGCATAACTTTGTCATCTTTATTTCAATGGACACCAAACTTGGTTTGCATGTTTCTTGCAATGAGAGGAAGTGCAGAGTTAAAGAACCATAACTCTACATTGGGAAATTTTAGAGTTATTCCCCTTATATTATTTTTGCTTGTAATGGGCATAACTCCTTCACGTTTAGAGTAATCTTCACCAAATTTTGATATTTTAAACATATTTACTTTCAGTTTAATTGCAATTGCAATTTAAAACTATTTTTGTGTGTTAAAACAGTGCTTTTAAATGTGAAACAAAGAACTAATTAACAGTTTTACTGTCGACTCCAATCTTTTGTCGGGCGACACATCCGACTCGCCGAGTTCTAGTTTTTAAAACATATACCATTGATCATTATTCTCTTAATTCCTGAGTTCATTCAGCTAACTTGTCTTCTGACAACTCTTATGGGTTTTTTTTTTTTTTTTTTTTTTTTTTTTTTGCACTGCATTGTATCAAAGTAACAAATGTGATGAACATTTCCATTCAAGTTTGGGAAGATAAGCTCATTGCTTTGTGTGATAATCGATGGTTTTATTCATTAAGACGTTTTCAGATAGCTCAGATAAGCTTTTGCAATGGTTCACTGTCCGGCATGTATCAAGCTTTAACTCTAGAGTCTAAATTTGATTAAACTTGAGGCATTCATGTCTGGGTTAAGACCTTTTAGATTTGTGCAAATGAAGGAGTTATGTACCCTTGGGTCCACAACAAAGGGTGAAATAGTGAAAACTTTAAAAATCTTTGATGAATGTATAAGAGATATATCTTAGATATTTCAGGTTTTATTTCTTAGGTCATCTAGATTCAGATTTGCATAAGTGGTAGCCATGGGGCTCAAAATGGGGAAACAGCAAGGCACTTACTGGGAAAATTAATAAAAATTCAATATTTGACAATATATCTTGAAAACTGTCAACTTTTTGTGTAGACATGTATATTAGAATAATGTGCAATAATTTTGATACATTGTTTTTGGTTCTGGATGTTAAGGTCAAGGTCATAGCTGCATAAGTATACTTGCATGGTAAATCATCTGGAAATTATCCATTTCACTCTATTTACACCAAGCATTTTAGTTATTTATAAATGAAATGTGACAAAGTATTTTTGAGTAAGAATACTGGCAGTTCCAAACTGGGGAAAACTTGAAAAGTTTCTGTAATTACTTTTATGTCTACTGTACTAGAACATATCCCCAGGTGAGCATCAAGGCCCATGGACTACTTGTTCATTTATGAATTGACTGTACTAAATTCTTGTGCATTAAACATTTTCCAGACAATCAGGAAAAAAAATCTTCCCTCTACAGGTAAAACAGAAGAAAACTGGCTATGGTATTCAGTGAAATAATTTGAAAATTTACTAGCCCTTTTGAAACAAGAAGGCAATTTTACTGGCCCTTGCCATTTAAAAGTGATTTGAAAACACTAAAGTAAGTTGGGATTGGAATTTTAACGACTTGTTAAACAAGGAGACAAAACAGAGTAATATATTTCTGTTATATTCATTCCACTTATATTGAGGTATGACCAGCAATAAGTAATTTTGCTGAAATCCCCATGTGTTAGTGCTATTACCACTCACCACCTTGGTGGCTCATGGACAGAGAATTTGACTCGAGCTTGAAGTTGTTCGATTTCTGGCCGGTTCATACACGAGACTAAAATTTGAAATTTCTGCTTCTGGTGCCGGGCATCACCAAGATAGAGTATTAACTAGTACACTGTGACTAGGTGAGCGGCAATCCTGTATGTGGCACACCGACTCGGAGCTAGCACCTTTACAAAACATTACCCTTAGAGTCACATATTTGGCTCATTCACAAATTTGTTCTTAGTTTAATCCTTAGAGGTTAATTAACTAGCTCTTGTCTCAGGAAGCTGATAAATTGTCAATACCATATATTCAACAAGTTTTTGTATGTGTGTTGTTAAAGGGTGTCTTGCAGTCTGTCTTGTACTGGCACACATTTTAGGTGACTTTTAAATAATTGCGCTCATGGAGCACAGGCACTTGTTTCGTATACGGGGTCCCCCTACCTATATAGGTGGGGGGGGACCGTATACGAAACAAGTGCCTGTGCCCCCATCCCTATTTCACAAAATTCTGGATCTGCCTGAATTGGCAACACCATAGTCCACATTTCCTCTGAACCGAACATACTTTATAAAGTGTGTTAGGGTCTGAGGAAATTTGGACTAGCAGCACCACTGTAATGAAGTTTTAGTGTAAAAGGGAAACTACCAAAAAGTTATGTTTGGAATGTAGCGAGGTTTTGATGTAGAGAGTCGAGTTGAGTAATTTGTGTTTTACGCCCCAATCAAGATTCTTTCACAACTTATATCAGAGTGGTCAATCTTGGAATGGTGAAGGAGATCAGAGTATCCGGAGAAAACCACCAACCTTATTCAGCGAACTGGGATTTGGACCAAGGCGATGAATGGCGCTGTGGCCCGTAAGCCACTCGGTCAGTGAAGCACCTGTGGAACAGAAAAAAGTGTTACTAAAACATATTCTAATTAACAAACAGCACAATAAAAGCGCAACACAATACAAGTTAAGGACAGAAGTAAAGAGAAGCGGTCAATCGTGGCAAGACCAGAAAAAGATGGTGAAATGTTCATTTAATATGGTATACCTTTTTTGGACAACAGTTACAAGGCTATCTCCATATTACTTATCCATAGCATTTTAATTACGGAAAAATGATGTAAATTTTTATTCCTAGTGCATAACTATAAGGTTTTTTCCCCTTACATTTACCTAACTTATGATACACAATATTGTCATGGGTCCTTCGTTTTGAACTTCAGCTGCCAAAAACTTTAAATGAAAGGTCTGTATATATTACGCCCCAATCAAGATTTTTTTCTCCTTGTCTGAAAGCTTTTAGTTTTATGATAGCTGAGGAAACTGGATTGATTTGATTTGATTTAATGGGGGTTTTACATCCAAGTCAAGAACATTTCACCTATATCGAGAGGTCACCAGCTGTAGGTGAAGTGGCAGAAAATTTGACCTTTCCAGTGCGCTTAGGTCAATTTACAGGATAGGTTATTTATCTTTCCACGCCTGCAGTGACACAGGGCATCAGTACTTTTAAAAGCCTCATCCGAAGGACCTTGTGTTTTATATTTTTTTAATATCGATTGCTCGGCGAAAGAAATAGCATTACCAATTTTTAAGTCTTGGACGGACACGGCCGGTATTCGAACCACGACCTCCCACATGCGAGCAATAATGATATAGCTTATTTAAGTGTCTCATGTAAATAATAATAGTCAATTTTCGTGATATAACACCAACAAGAGCACCGCCGAGCGTAGCATTATACGCCCGTGTTATATTGATCGAGTAGTACTATTTACTAGTGTGGCAACACCTTTAGGGGTTTCGCGGGAAAGAATGGAACAATCTAGAGGATTTCTATCAGTAGAGCTCATCCACAGAACTTGCCACTCAAAAGTTTGACACAGACCTAACGGATAAGTGCCAAACCTACCAATAATTTGGTAAAGAATTGGTTACTTTAATATGGGTACGAATTCAAAACGGTACGTTAAATTGTTTTTGGATGATAGCGCCGACTTTAAACAGTTATTGTGGATTTTATGTAAAAGATAGAAAAAATATAAAAATACCGTCTTTTCCGTCAGATCTTAAACATTTTTCGGTCAATGGACGACTTTTTCGTACAATGAACTGTTATTGAACAGGAGTGCGTTAAACGTAATTGTTTTTTGGAAAAATTCATTTTTTGCATGTTTGACCCCAAAATTAAGTATGATACCGATTTTTCCCAAAAAATTCACCAAGTTAGATAGCTAGATCGCATTAGACTCCATAACCTCAAAAATTTTTAGCAAAATCTATCGAGGAGTTTTCAAGGTCCCCAAGATGCAAATATATGCTGCTAAAAAGGAGAAAGTTGTCGCCTTTATCATTTCACATCCAGAGGATGTTCCGAATGAATTCGTCACTAATCCTCTAGATTGTTCCATTCCTTACTGAGAAGTATAAGTACAACTAGGATATATGTATGTAAAAATATATTGCTAAATGGATAGTGGTAGACTGCTATATGATTCATATTCATTTCCAGGAAGGAAGAAGTTTAAAATATAATGTTAGGTCATGGCAGTGTTTTCATGTGTTAAGCATTGCATGCAGGAAGATTTTAGGAAACAAATACATTTTTTGTCTGAAATGTTTTGAGAACCTTTTTTTTAACCAACCTGAAATAATTTATATCTATAAAGCTTAATTATAATTTGAACTGTTGTCGTGATCTGTGCAGTATGATAAAAAGGTGTTTTAAGTTAAAAAAGGGGCATAACTCCTCCAAAAATAATCTGAAAAAGTTGTAATTCGAACTTGCACCAGATAATAACATCGTAAATGTGTATACCAAATTTCATTTGAATCCATAAATAGTTGTAGGCTCTGATGATCGGAAACCACATGGTCATACATACAAAAATTTCTAAGTTAAAAAAGGGGCATAACTCCTCCAAAAATAATCCGAAAAAGTTGTAATTCGAACTTGCACAAGGTATTACCATGGTAAAGCTGTATACCAAATTTCATTTGAATCCATAAATGTTTGTGGTCTCTATTGAACGGAATACAAATTGTTAACAGACGCCCGCCCGCCCGCCCACCCGCCCGCCCGGACGGACAGCACCGTAACATAATACGTCCCGTCATATGACGGGCGTATAAAAAAATCAATAAAATCATTTACACCCGATCTAACAAGACCTATGAGACACTACAGAATTTACAAAAATAAAATATACATACATATTCTATTTAAGATTTATTAGGTTCATACGCATTTAAAAGTTTGTTTTATGTAGATATTACTAAGAAAATTCCGAAATGCTTTTGTATTTTATCACATGTCATTAAAATAAAACTTATTTGTGTTGTCTTAAAATAAAAACTATCACTAAAACACAGTACATAGCTAAAAATAGTTGTCTAAAGGAACGGCTTAAAGATGCATTAAGTTTTTCAATTTTCTGAATTTTGTTGATTTTCTAAAAATATAGTTTATTAAAAATAGATAACTTCTAATCACAATCCGTGGGATTCATTTTTTAAAATTTAATTCCTTTTAGCTGTAAATAAACAGAATCCTCTAACCGGTTGGTCAATGTTTAACGATGATTATTATGAGCCGGGAGCATGTGCATGGATGTACGGAAACTCAAATAAATCGAAAGCGAAACCTGACAAATTGTATTAATTGTCCGTCATTAATATCCAGATGCATTCGCAATGGTGTTATGCATCCCTTACTAAGGCACAAATGCAAAATTCAATGAAGTTCTATGTTTAATTTATCGTAATTCATCGTTTTGCATGTTGTCTTTAAATGACCTGCTTTTTTCATGACGTAACCATTGTTCTAATATTAGATCCCACATGCTACATCTTGCTGGGTAATTACTGTAATTTCTCACAGGTACTTGGGGACGGGTAACCCAACCCCCCCCCCCCCCTCCTCGTCCCGGGTATTTGTTTTCTGGACAATTAATAAAATTATCTCGACTTTTTTACTTTTAAATATTTCTTGGTGATGTATCAACTATAATACAACACTTTTTACCCGAGTACGATCCGTTTTAAGAAAGTCAAAAAAAAATCGACCATATCACATCATAAAAAAGACAAGGTATCTCACTTCTTGTGAAAAAATTTCCACCTCGCGAGGGAATCCCAACTTATACTCGATAAATATTTGTTTATTTTTTAAAATGTTGGTGTCGTTCGATTCGTCTAAGATTGTTCTCTTTGTCCATCAACACAATTCACGACCAAACGTCGTCTGCTCGACAATATTTGAACGAAACAGCTACATGTACACAACTGTCTCTGCTATCGAACGGAAGTACAGCGTGGGGAGATAACTCATGATTCTGATAACCCGAAATAGAAGTTCCGAATAGCATTGCTATTATGATAAGGTCAGAGATATTACTTATTACTCATTTTCCGCGGTTATTTCAAACTGGAATTTAGGGGCACAACAATACATTCAAATACTCTGGGATAAGTAACGGTTGGTAGCTAAATAAAGAGGTTGTCGGTATAATTAATTCGGATGAACATTTTCATTATTGAATTTTCAATGATCAGCACAATTTTATTTTGTTATTGCAAGAAACATGTTCAATAATAATTATTATCTCAGCTCAAACTCAATTACAATAATCGGTAATGGCTAACATAAACTATAATATACAAACATAATGAAAATGAAATCATAAATAAATGATATTGATAAAGGTACATATAAAAGCTTTATATAAGCATATAAAATAAATATTTAGCAAAAACGTGATGTAACACTGCAAAATGCAAGTACAGTTATTTAAGTTTTTGGAAAAATCTAATAGATTACAACATTCCATGGTTTAGTATCAATTTACTATATGTCTACCTGCGTTTGTGCAATTTTGAACGAAATTTAATGTAATTTTAGAGTTCCTCTTTTGATGGAATTAAAAATAATCTAAACTTTTAAAAGGGTATCTAGAGTATCAAAAGTTTCAGTGAAATTAGTTATTTTTAAAAAAAAAAAAAAAAAAAAAAAGTAAATTCCGAGTTTGTATGGGCATAAAAATAGGAAATGTATCTCGACTTCTATGGCGTTTTCATCCAAACCGGAGCAAATGCTATTTAGGTAATCTGTCTTATTGTATCTCCCCAATTCAATTAGCAATTATGAACACTTAGTCTGAATTAAGCAAATGATACACTATTAGAATGGTTTCATAATTTTTCCCTTCATAAAAATATTGGATTTAATCCATCGGCAGATAGACAGACATTTCATTAATACAATCTGTGAATGCATTTAGGGGAGAACTATTTCAAATAAAAATACGGCTTTTTATGACATTATGGATTATTATTATTTAGGGGACGCCATTTAACAAATACTTAACGTTACCGTTTCTTATTTGTTTGTTTGTTTTCAGTAAGATCGCCAGACTATTTGCGTAATGTGGTACCTCCTAAAACTTCTATTTCGGGTTATCAGAATTAGGAGTTATCTCCCCACGCTGTACTTCCGTTCGATAGCAGAGACAGTTGTGTACATGTAGCTGTTTCGTTCAAATATTGTCGAGCAGACGACGTTTGGTCGTGAATTGTGTTGATGGACAAAGAGAACAATCTTAGACGAATCGAACGACACCAACATTTTAAAAAATAAACAAATATTTATCGAGTATAAGTTGGGATTCCCTCGCGAGGTGGAAATTTTTTCACAAGAAGTGAGATACCTTGTCTTTTTTATGATGTGATATGCGATCCGTTTTAAGAAAGTCAAAAAAATCGACTCGGGTAAAAAGTGTTGTATTATAGTTGATACATCACCAAGAAATATTTAAAAGTAAAAAAGTCGAGATAATTTTATTAATTGTTCAGAAAACAAATACCCGGGACGAGGGGGGTGGGGTTACCCGTCCCCAAGTACCTGTGTTTTTTATGATGTGATATGGTCGATTTTTTTGACTTTCTTAAAACGGATCGTACTCGGGTAAAAAGTGTTGTATTATAGTTGATACATCACCAAGAAATATTTAAAAGTAAAAAAGTCGAGATAATTTTATTAATTGTTCAGAAAACAAATACCCGGGACGAGGGGGGTGGGGTTACCCGTCCCCAAGTACCTGTGTAATTTCTGTATTTATTCGAGCTTTTATCGTTGAACCAAATGTAACATTGTTCATTAGGAACATCATAAATTAGATCAGCGCCGTTTTGATTTTTTTCCTTGGAAAACTTAATGCAGCTTTAAAAGTGCACGTATTTCCTCATCTATCATATTATATCAGAGTTGGTACAAAGTCAATCTTTCAGTGGTAACGGCGGCTTGTCGAACCCGCCAGTTTCAGTCGCCGTAAGGGAAATGAACCACTCCGTAGCTGACAAGTCTTTAAAAACAAAAACAAGAACAACCAGTGCAACAAAAAGCATGACACAATACAAGTAAAGGAAATCGCTTTTGACCAAATTCTTCACACGAGTTGCCACTGCGGTAGCTCAGTTGGTAGAGTACTCGCTCCGTAAGTGGAAGGTCGTGGGTTCGAACACCGGGTGGGTCTGACCCAAGACTTGAAAGTGGGTAGTGACTGTTCTTTCGCCAAGCACTCGGCATTGCGAAATGAAAGTCACGGTCTTTCGGATGGGAACTTAAAACAAACGAGGTCCCGTGTCATGGCAGGCATGGCACGATAAAGAACCCTGCTGTATAATGCCATCAGCACAACGCACAGGCAAAATGTCTGCACTTTCGCCTATAGCTGGCGACGTCTCGATATAAGTGAAATATTCTTGACTGGGATGTTAAACACCATTACTCAACTCTTCAAATGAGTTGGGTGGAGTAATAGTGTTTTACGCAAAAGTCAAGATTCTTTCACTTATTTCGAAATTGTTGGTTCTGGGATGGTGGAGGAAACCGGAGTGCCCGGAGAAAACCACCGACCTTCGGCAAGCGAACTGTCAAACATGAGTGGAAACCTAGGAAAAATAGTGTCCATATAATTTTCTCCTTGGTTAAGAATCATGCATAAGTATTGTGCATTTTAATTTCGGGATAAGAGGAGAAAACCGGAGTGCCAAGAGAAAATGACCATTATCGGGAAGTGAACTGAGAAACTTTCTAATACTAGTACCTATCAATAGCCGTTGATAAGAAGTACGACCTCCGTGTAAGCTAACAAGTAAATGTGGAAATCTTCCGTAGGTGTTCCTAATTTGAATTACGTTTATATATTTGTCTGGAATGTTGTTTTCGTTATTTTAGTCTACTTTATTATTCTTCTAAAATTTTTTCCTGAGTTTTGCTTTTGTTATATTACTCTGCTTTGGTTGAAAAAATTCAATATCTTTCTCTTGAAGTCGGACTTGAAATCAAACCATTTCACCATTTGTTACCGGAATGACTAAAGTGAAGTACAAAATTACTAGCAGTACAAAATTATATTATTGCCTCTAAAAGATCATCATGACTCTCTCTCTCTCCTGAATCCTTTAATTGTATTTTTGTATGTGTATGTTTCAAACTTGCCTTTGTATTGATATATAAATAAATATTGTTAAAACTAAAGTGAAGAAGAAAGAAAAAAAGAACAAACAAACAAATCAAACACATATATAAATCTTATAAGAATTTACCACTATGGTAGCTCAGTTGGTAGAGTGTTCGTTTCGTTCGTTTGTATTGGATGTCAAGGGTTCAAACCCCGGTCGGTTCTGACGAAGAATTGAAAATTTGTAATCATATTCTTAATATTCTTAAACGGGATGTAAAACCCCATTAAATGAATCAATCAACTATAACAATTTTTTCAAAATTAAGAGAGTGAATTATAAATTTTAGTGAAATTTATTAATTTTATCACATGTAAGTTTTTTTAACAACTTTTTCAAGTTAAAAAAAAAGATGACAAATGATGATCTTAACAGTAGATGTATGTTAAATTCAATGTGTAAAATATAACAAACTACCCAGGATATCAACTTCATGGTACAGAATAAATCAATCAAATAATTCATTTTTTACACAAGTGGTTTATGATTTCTTGAAAATGCTCAGGTATTTTTTCTGTAGAGGCGGTCGCTTCCAGCAAGTTTTCCGTCTCTTTTTCCGTTCCATATTGTAGTTTAGATGTCGCAGGTAAACTTCCGTTTTCGTAAACTGCGATTAATTGCAGCCTGTTACATAGATTTCTTTGACATATTTGCAATAATTGGTGTTCTTTAGGATCGAAGTTTATGTCGAAACATTAAGAATAACATACAAAAATGTAAGTCAAATCACAAGGTATATAAACAGGAAGATATCACGTTTTTAGTGCGTGAAGTTTGACCTGGGCGTGTGACCTTAAAATATTTGTCAGTATTATGCGAAATTTCAGAAATTTACTTTTATTTCCTATTAACATGTGCGATATATTTACAATACACGAAAATCAATTCTTTAAATAACAACCCTGTTGTTGAGATAGATAAACGCCAATTTTTATGTTTATTTTGTAACAGAAGGAAGGAATGAACAAAACGCATGGGGAAAAAAGAAAAAAAAAAACATCCTCACAGGGTGCCTCGCCTGAGGATCGAACCATTCCCTTCTAGGTGCTAAGCAAGCGCTCTTCTACAAGACTAAAAGATCCAGACCAGAGAGTCTGTCAGTAAACTACTTTATTTTATTGACAATATACAATGTACCAACTACATCAAGCTTAGCCCTGCTATAAGTCCATGACCAAAATGCACAGCATCAACTTCTTTACATGCTTATTATGTGCCTGGTCCTTCAAGGATAATATTGTGTAGTTTTAAGGTTTCTAAACAAGCCATAGAGGACTTGACACCATGGATAATTCATCAACAGCTGGATGAATTCCTTGATGCTATCTTAGAATGCATCCATAAAATGGAGTTTGTCTGGGTACTGTATGATCTATACCTTAACTTTTGTGCATGGTGTTTTAGAAAGACTGCACATAAGTATAATTGATGTTATTACTGACAGATCTCTAGTCAAGGGAATCCTTGTTCAGTGAAAATAATTCAATAACCACAAATGACCATGTCAGCAACTCATAGAGCACAGCCTCAAGTGGGTGGTTGTGGGTTCAAATCCCTGATATGTTTTACATTAGACATTTAAATATGAGATACTGTTTCTTGTCCTGCACTTAGCAGTAAAAGGACGGAATATCAACTGATTCACCATGTAGTAAGATATTTTGATTAAGGGAGTCTATTGCTTGTCTGTGGCATACTGACTCTGTGGGTTAGCATGAAAAAGTTGACCTTAGTTTATACTAGTACAAGGCAGAATAACACACAATAGCATATCTCAGGCACAAAGAAATTTTTTCTTTGATTAAAAAATATGTTCAAATCTCAAATACTAAAAAAAAAATTGCTGATGCAAAATTCAACCAAAGTCCAACCAACCAATCTTATGCTTAAAGTTTAAGTGGTATTACTTGGTTCACTTGGAAAACCCCTTTGGCTTCCACTACTCTATGTGGTAAGGTATTTCAAAACCTAATGCGATCTAGATAAAAGTCTTGTTAACTTTTTTGTGGCCAAAAAGTTGCTGATAAATGTGTTTTAGGTAATGCCCTGTGGATTTTAGGTAAAGACATTTTCCTTTGCAGTTTTGCAAAATACAGGGTAAATTTGAGCACACAAATTTTAGTACCTATAGAGTTTATAGAGATATAAGGATCTAAGAAGTTGAGATTTGATTTGATTTATTTGGGATTTACGTCCCAGTCAAGAATATTTTACTTAAATCAAGATGTCACCAGCTATAGGTGAAGTGGTAGAAATTTTTACCTTTGCAGTATGCTAAGGGTGATGTACAATTTAAAAAAAAAATTTATTTATTTATTTATATATTTATTTATTTATTATTATTTTTTTGTTATTATTATTATTTAATTTTTTTTTTTTTGGTTTCCTTCACCATACTGGAATTGACAGCCTCAATATAAGTAAAAGAATCTCGACCTAAGTGTAAATAAACATTACTGCACTCCACATTGCATATATACATATAATATATGCATTGGAGATTCTGCAGTAAACAACTAGGTGAATCCAGAGATGGCAGGCTTTTGGAATTCTTATACGTGTACAGGGATCTAGTTCATCAAACAATTTAAGGGGGGAGACAGGATTTGTAGATGAGCTACACTTTATTTTTTCTGACAACTCTTGCTAACTAACATATTCTCTGTTTCTTTTTTTAGTTGGATTTTGATAAACATACCTGATGAACACAACAGCATTCCATCACAGAAGGCAATAACACTCATGAATCAATGGAAACTAACAATGAAATATACCAGTGGTTAAATATTATTGATTTTAAGTGTGAAAAAGGTGAAGATCCAAAAATGTGAAATTTTAGATAATCTGGAATCTGTTGATCTTGAAGATTTAGACTGAACATACCAGTAGCATAAATTTCACGAAAAAATTGTGTATTTATAAAATACTCCAGTGAAGGATATGAGGCATTTGTTTATTGCTAAAGGATAAGGTGTTTTTGAAATAAGAATTAAAAACATCTTTTGACTTGGAAGAGAATTCTTTGATTGAACAATGGATGAAAGACAGGGTAGTCAAAACACGCCTTTTTTATCAAGCGATGTGACATCAGGTATTCAAACACCATCAGTTACGTCGTTAACTATGGCTGAACAAAACTTGAGTTCGGATCAAAATATTGACAAGTACAGAAGTGGAACAGATATGGAGACCCCCTCTTCCGCTGCTGAACCAGCGACGACAAGTACGAACTCGGATCTTTTAAACTTAGATACATTGTCAGCTCAATATGGCGTTTTTCAGAGTAACAATAACCTACTCAATCTCAGTACAATATGCACCCAACTCAACACTTCTTATTTTGACCGACCACCTTATGGCCAGCTGCAACAACTTGGAGGCAATATACATACTGATAACATACAAAGAAGAGGTCAATATCTTCAGCCTAGTTATTCGGAGGCTTATCAGCCAAACTATCCCATAAACAACCCTTGGATGAGGACATGGCCAGATTTATCAAGTGAGGCTTACAGCAATCCACAAAGGCATGTATTGCCCACTGCTCAGAATGAACCATACAATTACAGCAATCAGCAAAAACCATTATATCCTAGTAACCAAGGTGACTTGCCTACTAGTGAAAGTGAGGTTTACAGCCGTCAGCCAAAACATTTATATGCTTCTGATGGTCAAAATGAATCTTATAGCAGTCAGCAAAAACAGTTGTTACATAGTGAACATAGTGAGTCTTACAGCAATCAGCAGAAACAGTTATCATCTGTAAGTCAGACTAACTCTTACAGCAGTCAACAGCAACAGTTGTTGCCAAGTAGTCAGGCTATATCTTATAGCAATCAGCAGAAACAGATATCGTCTGTTAGTCAGGCTAACTCTTACAGCAGTCAACAGCAACAACTTTTGCCTGTAAGTCAGGCTGGATCTTTTACCAATCAGCAACATCAACATTTACCTAATAGTCAGGCTGAATCTTACAGCCGACAGCAGCATGAGTTATTGACTGATAGTCATAAGGACTCTTACAGCAGGCAACAACAACAATTACTGCATGATAATCAAGGTGAGTCTCATAGCAGTAAACAGCACCAGTTATTACCTGGTAGTTATAATAGTCAGCAAAAACAATTAGTGGCTGGTAATCATCGTGAGTCTTATAGCAATCAACAAAAGCAGGTATTACCTGGTAATGATCAGGACCAGTCTTATAGCATTCAGCAAAATAAATTGTTGAATAGCAACCAGGGTGATACTTACCCGAGTCAACAAAAACAGTTGTCACCTGTAAGTCACAATGAGTCTGTCAGCAGTCAGCAAAATCAGATATTGTCTAATCAAAACGAACAGACTTTGCCTAGTGGTACAAGTCAAATTGCACAAGGCATGGAAATGCATAGTCCACACGTTGATAGATCTGAATTAGAAAAAACTGAGAGCACACAGACTGAACAACAATCAGGTGAAGAATCAAGTAAGACATCAACTCAGTCAGAAATTGGGTCATGCGATGCTTCTCAGCAAATTAAACAGCCTGAAAACAACACAAGTCAAATTCAGTCAGAAAAAAGTTCTCCAGTTCAGCAAAGAATTACCCGGAGTGCCACAAGTATATTACAGGCTGATAAGAAAACATCTAAATCTTCAAAACGAAGCCGTAGAAGATATAAATCTCGTAAAAAACGCAAAAGTGGCAAAACAGCAAAAAAGTCAGCGGAACAACCAGTAACTGTTCAGGTTATAACAAGGAGAACACGCAAATCTGCACGTGATCATGAGTTTGGTGAGTTTGCTGGTGATTGGAGACACACTTGTGATGAGTGTGGCAAATCTTTTACAAGATATACTGGGCTTAAGGAGCATAAAATGATTCATTCAGGTGAGACACGCTTTAGTTGTGACAGGTGTGGTAAAACGTTCATTAGCAAAAGTAATCTAAAGCGGCATATGTTAGTCCACACTGGAGTTAAGCCACATGGATGTGAAGTATGTGGCAAGAGTTTTAAGAGTGCCACATACATGAGGTGGCATAAGGCCAAATTCCATAATGATGGTAAAGTTCTCATTAAGCAACACAAATGTGGAATTTGCGGGAAGAAATTTGACCGTTTGAGTTCTCTGTCAACACATATCTATGTTCATACATCAGAAAAACCTCACAAATGCCATGTTTGCATGAAAGGTTTTACGGCCGTTTTGAATTTATCTCGGCATCTCAAGTTAAAACATTCTGCAGCTGGCTTATTCATCTGTTCGGAATGTGGCCAAGAATTTCCAACCTCTGGTCAGTTGAAGGAACATAAGTCAGCTAAACATATCATGAAAGGACCATTTAAATGTACCATTTGTGGAAAAGAATTTTCATCATTCAAATGGCTTAAAAATCATAAGATCAAGCATTCAGTCCGGGGACCATATAAATGTTCACAGTGTATCATGGAATTTTCAACTGTGAAGTTACTACGCCTCCATAGATTAATTCACACTTTGCCCAAGATTAATAAATGTTCTGTATGTGATAAAGAATTCACAAGTTCTTCATACCTCACACGTCACATGATGATACATTCTGATCAGCGACCATATAGGTGTGAAGATTGTGACAGACGGTTTCAGTTTTCATGGAGTTTGACCATTCATCAGTTGATACATGCTCGAGATAAACCTTTTAAATGTGATATTTGTGGCAAACAGTTTAAAATGAAGTATCTTCATATAAGACACATGGTGGCACATTCCAGGAAAAAATTCTATAAATGTAAGGAATGTGGCAAGCAGTTTCCCGTTCCGAGTAGTCTAAGGCGACACATGTTGAAACATTCCGGGGAAAAACCTTATAAATGTAACCTGTGTGAGAAAATGTTCACCCGACCAGCAGGTCTTCGTGATCATATGATGATACATAACAATGAGACAAGATATAATTGCTCGGTTTGTAACAAGACATTCAGAAGTCTTAGCAATCACAAACGTCACATGTTGGTTCATTCTGGGGAAAAACCGTATAAATGTGACAAATGTGGAAAGCAATTTACAAGTGCTCAATACTTGAGATGGCACATGGATCATTTTCACAATGAGGCATCAGTTAATCCAAAGCCACACAAATGTGGCATATGTGGTCGAGAATTCAGCCGGTTAAATGCATTATCCACTCATTTATTTACTCATACTGATGAGAAGCCACATAAATGCCACATATGCAATAAAGGTTTTACAGCTTCTTTAAACCTGACACGACACCTCCGAGTCATCCATTCATTTGGTGGACCTTTTCGGTGTTACAAATGTGGAAAAGAATTTGCCACTCCAGACTTGCTTCAGAGTCATAAAGAGGTCCATACCGGTCCAAATCCAAATGTATGTTTGCAATGTGGCAAAGAATTCCCTCATCCATCATCTCTAAAGCGGCATGTGATGAAGCATTCTGATGTGCGACCGTTTCAATGTGACTTTTGTGAAAAGCGATTTAAATTTGCCTCAAATGTTAGGGATCATGTTAGACTTATGCATAAAGATAAAAATCAGGTTAATACAGGAAATGCTCCTGTTCCTGTTAATGCTCCTGTTTCTGGGAATATTCCTGTTTCTGTGAATATTCCTGTTTCTGGGAACATCCCTGTTGTGGGGAACATCCCTGTTGATGGGAATGTCTCCATTCCTCTTACAGGAAATGTTGCTGGAAATCCCTCTGTTCTTATGGCTGGGAATGTCCCTTATCCTGTTATTGGAAACATTCCTATTCCTGGAAATGTCCCAGTTCAAGGAAACAGCCTCATTCCTGGGAACGCCTCTGTTCCTCAACAGTATCATTCACTGTAATTAAGAATACATGTATACGGTACGGAGCTTCATGATACTTTTAGGTAATTTTCCTTCTGTTGTCTATACTGCCATTCATACATTATTATACATATATAAGATTTGTAATATACTAACTGACCAAAAATCTTTATGAAGTCATTTTCGTATTTTTTTCCCCAAAAATTTCAAAGAATGCCAAGAAAAACAACTCTAATACATACATTTAGATCATCAAGTGATGATATCATTTTTAAATACTGCAAAAAATTCAAGAAGTTGACATAATATAATATATGGCAAATTATATAAATTTGTGTATTTTTTTAATGGATGGCAGTGCATGTTAAAGCAGATATTTTTCTAAGGCCTAACTTTAAAAATTCTTTGTTTGCTGTTTTCCGACCCATGCTATCCACATGTGGATAGGTAGGTAGGAAAAAAATTTTATTTTATTTTTTGAAAACTTAATTGTTTACACTTTTGAAAAGTTTAAATTGGTTTATATGTCTCTTTTAAAACACATTTACAATTTATTTGCTAACTAAAGTCTTCTTTGTTTCTCCTTGTGTTTTCTCCCATGGAGAAACACAGCTGAATTTTCTTTCTACTGTATAAACCTGCTCACAGATTGTCTCCCTTGCCACAGATAATGCCATTTAATACTGTTTCTTATGTTGTATGAGAAGTGAAAAAAAAGATTGTAGTTGATGGAAATAAAAATTTTTGGGTAGGGGCATTTCAAGTGGGTCGGGCGGTCAACGGCAAACAAAGTTAATTTTATTTTAGGCCTAATAATGTTCTGTATTTATTCCTATACCAGTATAAATGAAGTTGTAATTGTTAGATAGAAGTATTCAAGTTTAACTTTTACATCTAGTAACTTTAGAATTTATTGTGGGATTTGTAATTTTTAAAACAGTCAAAAATTTTACCATGTGATTAGATCATAATTATCATATCCAACAACACAAATCTCTCTCTCTCTCTCTCTCTCTCTCTCTCTCTCTCTCTCTCTCTCTCTCTCTCTCTCTTGTACTATTTTGTACCTGTCCTTTTCTGAAATTATAGAACAGAGAAAAGTATCGAGATAATAAAAATCTTTTGCAAAAAATTCTATGTGTACTTATAACAATTAAAAACTTAATAAAAAAATTGGTCAATAAATAAATTCAGGATTTAACATTTAAGGAAAATTAATCATAATTATTGACACATTGAACAAATAAATAAATAGTAAACTTACTGTAAATTACACTTTCTAGTTTTTAGCTAAATTTTTTATGTGAATGTAAACACTGTTATAATTTTATAATTTATTTCAAGATGCACATTTATTACAGAAAATTATTTCCATTATTTCTGAGTTTTATTTTTAAAAAATTAGTTTTGTGGTCCATGATCATAGAAATTCAATTAAGATATCATTTAAAAATTGTAGGAAAAAAGACTATTAAGTCACAATTGTAAAGAGAAATAGCTTTCAATTAATAATTATATTGTTGTAATTATTTTAATTAATTATTATTCAGCTTATTGTAAGCAATCAAGAACAAACTTTTTATTTTCAAAATTTAAAAACTTCATGCTAAGATATTATCATACACTATTATTAAAATCTTATATGCATAAAAAGGTGCATTTAAATGTTCATTCTCTCTCTCTCTCTCTCTCTCTCTCTCTCTCTCTCTCTCTCTCTCTCTCTCTCTGTTTTATTCTCTGCAGTTTGTTTTTGTGTGAGCAATTAGCTTCCTTTTTGCTTGTAAAGAGGAAAAAAGGAGTCATTTAGCTTTTATATTTGTGTTATTATTATATATTTTATATTATTTCTTTTAATACCTTTTCTTTTATTACCATTGAATATGTTTTCTAGTACATGTACTTAGAATTACATATAATATATACCCCATGTTTAAAAAAGGTCAGGTTTTTTTTTGCAAAAAATTAATTCTTCCAAAACTAAAAAAGATTGAGAAAAATTTATGAAAATCATTTTTCAAAATGTTATTTAATTTTCAGCATAAAACAAATCTGCTTGTAATTAAATTACTGATTAATACATTATACACAAAATAATGATAGTACATTATAGTGTTTAATTTATTATTAATTCTAATGCCAGTATTTAAAATTATGAGGCATCATAATTGTGGAAATTTTCTTTGTCATTTTTGGATCTAAAGGGAGATAATTTATGTCAGTTACATGTCTCAAGTGGTGATTTTGGCCACCATAAAAAGAATCTTACATTTTGCTATTCTGGGCGTGCCCTTTTTTGGCATGTCAAAATGGGAAAGTTGTACATATCAGTCAGTTTAAATCTTAATTGAGCCTCGTGATTAGCTAGCTACCATGCTCGCCAGATAGATAAAACATTATTTACTTACGTAATAATCTTTTTAGGAAAACCACTGTGGTAGCTCAGTTGGTAGAGTGCTTGCTCCATAAGTGGGAGGTGTTGGTTTGAACACAGACAGAGTCTGACCCAAGACTTGAAAGTGGGTAGTGACTGTTCTTTCGCCAAGCACTCAGCATTACAAAATGGAAGTCACAGTTCTTTTGGATAAGAACTTAAAATAAACGAGGTCCCGTGTCATGGCAGGCATGGCACGATAAAGAACCCTGCTGTAAATGCCTTCAGCACAACGCACAGGCAAAATTTCTGCACTTTCCTTTATAGCTGAGGATGTCTCGATATAAGTAAAATATTCTTGACTGGGATGTTAAACACCATTACTCTTCTAGATATACTGGAAGGCTACTTTGTTAATTAAGGAAGTGCAAGTACAATTACCAGTATTTGTCGATAATAACATGATGTTGTGTTTTGTATATACCGGTAGTAAAATTTATTTGAAATTTGTGATGAATTGAAATTTATGATGTCATTATTTGGCATTTTATAATTTATTTTCTATCCTGTTGTATCTTAAACTAGTAAAAATTGTGATTCATATTACATTTACATATATAAATAACTTAAAAAGTTGTTAAATATATAGATTTTGTAAAGATTACCTACCATATTATAGTGACAATTCATTGTTATTAATTTAGATTTTTCTGTAAGGTTTAAAAAAAAAATAGATATAATGAATACATGTTATGTTATAAAAAATTATTGTGAGTTGTTATGTATAAAGAAATTGATTACTTATAAAGCATAATTAATATATATTTTAGCCATGCTTCAAAGAAATGATTTTTTTAATCTATTGTTTGAAATTTTAATGTGCATTTATTGCTTCAGCCAGTAAAAATTTGCAGTGTAGCATGTATTAAAAACCTTCCATGAAAACCATCAACCTGAGAAATATGGACATACATAGATTTAAAGCATTTATATAGTTTATTATTATTATTATTATTATTATTTTGAAATTATTTATTTATTTTATTATTGTTTTTAAAGTTGAAGTAAAGTCACCTTAAACACTAATTTTAAGGGTCAGCTCATTTATATAGAGGTTTGGTTGAAATATGTAACAAAAGGATTTTATAGAACTGTCCTTAATGGACGGGTGACCTTTTTAAAGAGGTGGACACTCACTATTACATAATTTACTATATGTTGCTGTTTCAAATTCACATGTTGTTTCTACAAAGTCTGTATATACATATACTTGTACATATTTGTTTTTATAAATATCTTTAAATTTCGCTTGTTATGGGTTTTGTATATATAAGAAGAAGCATTTCAGAAGTTTTTATATAGTGGATTGCTTAATTATTCAAGCAGGAAAAAGTTTTGTACACAATCTTATTAATAGATTATAGTTCATTTTTAGGTCTTGTGTCAATTTGTAAAGAGTCAAAATGACAGAGTGACCTCTCTTTCATCCGTAAATAAACATAAGAATAAGCTATTTTTATTTTGTAGTATGATTTCTAGGGTATGATAAAATTTAGTTAGAGAGATGTTTGTTGGTAATGTTTGTTGGTAATTAAGATCTTTTAGCAGGTACATATATTATTGTACATGTATTTGTAGTTTTTTGTAAAAACAAGAGCACTGCAGAAAGTATTGGGGAAATTTGTAAAATCTTTCGTTACATTTTAAAACTTCTGTATATATATTTTTTTTAAATCTCAATTTTTTTTTCTTTTCAGCCAATTTCCATGAATTTTTTCAATAAAAGATATAAATTATTCAAAATTGTTGTCATATTATTTAGACAAAAAATTCTAATTTCTCAAATTGTGTAAGATAATATTTTGTTTTGTTTTTTTTAAAACAAAAACAAAAAAAAAACAAAAAACTGCCATAAAGTCTTGATTTATTTTTAAGGTTTAATGAATATCTTGAATTTCAGTAAAGAAATCAACTTGTAAAATTAATTTGAAAAAATCTTTTTTTTTTTAATGTAAATTTTACATAAAGGAAAATGTTACAGACTGTTCCAATACTTTTTGCATATCTCTTAGTTTATGATTATTGTCTGTAGGTACCGGTAGTTCAAATTTCCTCTGACCCTAACACACATTATGCCTAAAGACTGAACTGTGTGTAGGCAGCCATTAGGCATAATGTGTGTTAGGGTCAGAGGAAATTCGGATTAGTCTGAAGGATGTCAGTGAAGGAGAAGTTTTACCATGTAAAACAAAAATGTAATAATGAACACATTGTTCTTTATTGTTCACTATTTTTCCTATTTTATTGTTTGTGAAATTACCCCCCAAAAAATGAACATGTTACCAAATTTCACACTTTTTCATTGCAATGTATTTGTATTATTCTAAACCTGCAATAAAGAAAAAACACGAAAAAACTTATTCTTATCCTTTCATCTTTACCCTAAATCTCTCCTGAGGGTTGTGAAATTTTTGTGATTTTAATCATGGGCTGAGTTATGAGAAAGTTTGTCAGTTCGCTTGCTGAAGGATGGTAGTTTTTTCCAGGTACTCTGGTTTCCTCCACCATGCCTGAAACTGACTGCCTTGATATAAGTGAAAGAATCTTGACGCTGACATAAAACACCGTTAATCCAATCCAATCCAATCCATCACGGACTGAGTGTTTTATGCTTCCGAATAAATTTATACGCAAATGTGTAATCAGGATTGCATGAAATTAACAAGTTGGCGAAATGAGTTTATATACCATAACATTCACTGGAGCCAAGATTTTTTCATAAATATTGAAATGGTCAAATTTCATTGATCATAAGAAAAAGTGGAGTCAAGATTCTGGTCAGTTCTGGGATGGTGGAGGAAACAGGAGAACCCAGATTAATCTGACATGTGCTAGTGAAGCGTTAGTGAAAAATGCTTTAATCTACAGCTTGAGTTCAGATTGATTTAATGGGGTTTTGCCTCCCAGTCAAGAATATTTCACTTATAGCGAGACGTCACCAGCTAAAGGTGAAGTGCCAGAAATTTTAACCTTTGCAGTGCACTTTGGGCAATGTGCAGGGATAGTTTTTTAGCCTGCTACACCTGCTGTGACTCAGAGCATCAGTTTTTTAAGGTCTCCTCTGAGGGACTCGGTGACTTCATTTCTAAATGTCAAGTTCTTGGTGAAAAAAGAAGTCGCTACCAATTTTCAAGTCTTGGTCAGACCCGGCCAGGGTTCGAACATAAAACTTTCACATATGAATCAAACACTCTACCAACTGAGATACTTTAGTGGTTGGTGTGTTAACAATGAGGAAATTATTAATGTCAGACGCCGTTAGAACACAGTCTGTTCTATTCAAATTTGTAAAGTTCATTTGCAGAAAGTTTCTTTGCACTCTAGTTTTCTCCTACTTTCAAGATCAAACCAATGTGAATTGGGTAAAATTAGCTTGGCTGAGTTGTAAAACATTATTTTGACGTTACATACTGGGTCCACTTTACAGAATAGGTTGGTGCTTTAAAGGCTCAGAAGGCTGAGCCTGTATCGCTCACCTAGGCCAGTTAGTAGAAGATGTTTAAATCATTCCTGTAAAGTTTGGTTTAATTTAAACCAGTAGCTTCAGAAATATGCTTATCCCATAGGGTCCAATGTTATACAATATCCTGTGCTGGTGTCCAAGTTTTTTGGCAAATTCAAAAAAACTTTAAGGCAATCTATGGAAAGGACCTTTCACATATCATTCCTGTAACGTTTGGTTCAATTGGCTTCAGTAGCTTCAGAGGAGATGGCCAATATATGCTTTTCCCATAGGGTTCAATGTTAAACTATGTCCTGTGCTGGTGGCCATGTTTTTTGGCAGATCCGGAAAATTTCGGCTATCTTAGTTAAGGACCAACCATACATCATTCCTGCAAAGTTTGATTCAATTTGCTTCAGTAGCTTCAGAGGAGATGGCCAATATATGCTTTTCCCATAGGGTCCAATGTTAAAATATGTCCTGTGCTGGTGGCCATGTTTTTTGACAGATCCAGAAAATTTTGGCCGTCTTAGTAAAGGACCATTCATACATCATTCCTGCAAAGTTTGATTCAATTTGCTTCAGTAGCTTCAGAGGAGATGGCCAATATATGCTTTTCCCATAGGGTCCAATGTTAAACTATGTCCTGTGCTGGTGGCCATGTTTTTTGACAGATCCAGAAAATTTTGGCTGTCTTAGTAAAGGACCATCCATACATCATTCCTGCTAAATTTGATTCAATTTGCTTAAGTACCTTCAGAGAAGATGGCCAATATATGCTTTTCCCATAGCGTCCAATGTTAAACTATGTCCTGTGTTGGCAGCCATGTTTTTTGGTGGATCTGGGAAATTTCGGAAAACTTAGTAAAGGACCATCCATACATCATTCCTGCAAAGTTTGATTCAATTTGCTTCAGTAGCTTCAGAGGAGATGGCCAATATATGCTTTTTCCCATTGGGTCCAATGTTAAACTATGTCCTGTGCTGATGGCCATGTTTTTTGGCAGATCCGGAAAATTTAGGCTATCTTAGTTAAGGACCAACCATACATCATTCCTGCAAAGTTTGATTCAATTTGCTTCAGTAGCTTCAGAGGAGATGGCCAATATATGCTTTTTCCATAGGGTCCAATGTTAAACTATGTCCTGTGCTGGTGGCCATGTTTTTTGACAGATCCAGAAAATTTTGACTGTCTTAGTAAAGGACCATCCATACATCATTCCTGCTAAATTTGATTCAATTTGCTTAAGTACCTTCAGAGGAGATAGCCAAAATATGCTTTTTCCCATTTGGTCAATGTTAAACTATGTCCTGTGCTGGCAGCCATGTTTTTTGGTGGATCTGGGAAATTTTGGCAATCTTAGTAAAGGACCATCCATACATCATTCCTGTAAAGTTTGATTCAATTGGCTTCAGTAGTTTCAGAGGAGATAGCCAAAATATGCTTTTTCCCATTTGGTCAATGTTAAACTATGTCCTGCGCTGGCAGCCATGTTTTTTGGTGGATCTGGGAAATTTTGGCAAACTAAGTAAAGGACCATCCATACATCATTCCTGTAAAGTTTGCTTCAAATTGGTCCAGTGGTTTCAGAGGAGATACTCAAAATGTGAAAAGTTTACGAATGGACGACAGACGATGACGACGGACACCAAGTGATGGCAAAAGCTCACCATGGCCTTTGGCCAGGCCAGGTGAGCTAAAAACAACACAAAAACAAAAATAAAGCTTGTAAAACTTTATTGTCAGTGAAAATTTTACAATTGATTTTATCTTAAAAATAGTAAATACTTAAGTGAAAAAAATAACAATAATTTCTATTGTAATTACCTCCCTTGAAATAATGAGGAAATAATTTTTTGATTAATGGCTACATATGAAAAATAAAATATGTTAAAAGATTCATCCATGTAAAGAGATACCCATAAGTGGTTGTGCTGAACTATTTTTCCAATTGGTAATGAAATTGCATGATTCATATTTCATAAAAACATCTTGCCTGGAAGTTGCAAATGTCAGTTCCAAGATGGCAGAGGAAACCAGAGTACATGTACATATAGAAATCCAACCACATTCAGAAAGCAAACTTATGCTGACATTTTTACACTGGGTATGCCCGAGCAGGATTTGAACCTAAGAGGTGAGAGACGTTGTGGTCTGCAAGCATGTGCTTTAAGCCACCAGCCCCCCCCCCCCAAACCCCACCCCACACCATTAAAATTGCAACAGAAACCAATGAAAAAAATAGTTCAACACAAACCTAATCATGATGAAGTGATGAACTTTATATATGCAGAAAATCTAAATATATATAATAATAATATAAATATAGATATATAATGCAGAGAAAATATATGATTTGTATTAACGATGCTGAAGAAAAACAATTTATGCGTACATGTAAAACTAAAATTAACAAAAGTGAAAATTCAATATTTAAAATAAAATACAAAAATGATAAAAGAAGAAAATTAGAATTTTAACATATGAAAAATGAATTTTAGAAAAAGAAAGAAAAATATGACACATTTTAGTACATTCAGAGATGTATATACATTTAAACTTTTGGCAAATTTATTTAGAAAGAGATGTTCTTTCCTGCATTGAAAACAAAATTACAAAAATAGATTAAATTTAAAATCAATAAGGTAAAAAAGGGAGATTCTTGTTGTCATGGTTGTCATAGAATCACCTGTATAAAAAGGGCACCTTTGCATTTGTTGACCTTGATAAAAATCTTGATTACCCTTGAAAGAGGTAATGTGATCTTATCAGAAAGGTCTGGATGTTTCATGACCTTGATAAAATTTTAATAACTTGACAAAGGTCATGTGACTAATAGATATGCCTAGTGACTATGACAGTAGTCTGATGTTTTTAAATTTTAATGACCTTGATAAAAGGTTTCATTACCATGAGCAAGGTCATGAGACTAGTAGAATTGTCATGTGACCTTGATAAAGTTTTCTAGTTTTTCAAAAAAGTGATCATTTGAACAAAGATATCTGATTATTTTGAGAGTTCAGACCAATCGTGTATATGTGTTGTCATGGAAATTATAATTACTTGGTAACTATTGTTACTAGCAGTTGTTATGGTTGCAATTTGATTATTTAAACTTCCCTGATATACTGTATGTAAATTATATACTAGATTCTTTAGAAAGTATTAATACAAAACTTAAAAGTTGTGTTTTGTTAAATAAGTATATTGAAATTGTGAATAAAATAATTAAAATCTTGCGTAAAAAAAATGAAAATTGATCTTTTTACCCTAAATAAAATCATGGAATAATCCAAACTTTTAAGTAAGACCATACCATTTAAATTTAGAGGTAAAAAGATGCATTCAAACAATTTTAAAATAAAAAACAATATACATGTATGAAAAAGAATTATACATTGCAAACTAAAGTACAAAAATATATACATCTATGCTCATATATATATATATATATATATATATATATATATATATATATATATATATATATATATGTATTTTTTTTCCTGTGAATTTAATTTAAATTACAATATAATATATGATATGCATGTATAAATATACAATAGTGCATCTTAACAAAACAAATCGTTATGTGTTGAAAAAATTTATAGCTAATGCAGTATAGCACTAATTGACCAAACATGTTTCAGACCAAAAAAATGTTTGTATTTTGAAGCTATAGTAAAAGCACATTTTAATGCCTCTCCTCTCAATAACTGTACCACCTTAATCATCTCTAAACTAATCTGAAGACCCTGAATACTTTTCTATCCTCTTTTCTTTATCAATCTACCTCAAATTATCGCTAAAGTAAACCCTTAATCTCATGTTAATGCCCCATGTTTACTTTGCCATCTTGATTATTAGACTAATAAGAAGATTCTAAATCAATTTTTACCATTATCTTTATAAAGGGCACTGTGACCTGTAAGGTTAATGCCAGTAGGGTACTGAAGCCCCTGATATTGATTGACAGACTGGATGATTGAGTATATGCAACATCTCAGTCTAGGTAAGCAGTCCAAACAATGCTCCTGGCATCCCCCCCACACACACACACCCACAAAAAAAACCAAAAAACCAAAAAAAAAAAAAATGATATAACACATTTTGACCTTGTTCTTAAATGGAAATAACTAAACATGATTTGATGATTTATGACACATTATCTTATGCATGCTAATATTGTACTTAATCTCAATCTCTACAAAAAAAGTTGGAAACATACAGCAGACAAAGATATATCTGACAGACAGATCAATCAACCTCAAAATAAAAAACAATTCTCTGGAAAAAAATTGTTGTCATGGTAAAAAAATTAAGATAGAAACCCTTCTAAAAAGTATCAATATTCTATAAATATTATAGTGATATGGTTACTGGTTTTACAGAGTCAGAGGTTGTGGTTTTAAACCCAGCACTGCTTGATATTTGTCTGAGGTGAATAAAACTTGCTCCTAAAAATTTACAAGTGTGTTTTTAATATTAATAAGTTGTCTTATCACTCACCCGAGGACACAATTGCATTTAAAATGATTGTCCAACATGAAAAAGTCGAGAAAGATCTAATTATAATTTCAGTGGCATGAACTGACCAAAAGTTCAAGACTTCACCAAAAATAGACTAGTTTACTGCAAAGTTACACAACCCCACCCCCAACCACACCACCAGCATTTTTGTTGAATCTCAAATGAAATTAAATTAGCAGTAAGGTAATAGAGAACAATGTAAACTTAAACATAATTGTCTTCTTCAAGGAAATAACAAGCAGTCTGGTATTAAATCAACCAAGCAGTCTGGTTTAAAATCCACGACCCTTGAATCTTGAGTGCCCAAACCACTCAGTTGTCATTTTCATGTCATTTGTTTTAATTATCAATAATATTTACAAAACATAAACATGTATTTAATACATTCAACAAGATTTGGACAAAGTTTGTATTTCATACAAGCACTTACAAATGAACAAGATATCTCACAACACTGAACTTAACAACACGATCATTTCAAATAGTATCACATTTCATAAAAATCTAAATTCAAATATTTTAAAACTTGCTTTTTAAACAAGTTTATGTAAATAAAATAAACCTAATATCATAAGGGGAGACAACTTAAGCAAAATATGTGCAAATGTTGGGTTGCATTATAGAACTAACAAAATCAGCAGATTAGTGTTTAAACAAGAGCACCGCCGAGCGTAGCATTATACGCCCGTGTTATATTGATCGAGTAGTACTATTTACTAGTGTGGCAACACCTTTAGGGGTTTCGCGGGAAAGAATGGAACAATCTAGAGGATTTCTATCAGTAGAGCTCATCCACAGAACTTGCCACTCAAAAGTTTGACACAGACCTAACGGATAAGTGCCAAACCTACCAATAATTTGGTAAAGAATTGGTTACTTTAATATGGGTACGAATTCAAAACGGTATGTTAAATTGTTTTTGGATGATAGCGCCGACTTTAAACAGTTATTGTGGATTTAGGTAAAAGATAGAAAAAATATAAAAATACCGTCTTTTCCGTCAGATCTTAAACATTTTTCGGTCAATGGACGACTTTTTCGTACAATGAACTGTTATTGAACAGGAGTGCGTTAAACGTAATTGTTTTTTGGAAAAATTCATTTTTTGCATGTTTGACCCCAAAATTAAGTATGATACCAATTTTTCCCAAAAATTTCACCAAGTTAGATAGCTAGATCGCATTAGACTCCATAACCTCAGAAATTTTTAGCAAAATCTATCGAGGAGTTTTCAAGGTCCCCAAGATGCAAATATATGCTGCTAAAAAGGAGAAAGTTGTCGCCTTTATCATTTCACATCCAGAGGATGTTCCGAATGAATTCGTCACTAATCCTCTAGATTGTTCCATTCCTTACTGAGAAGTATAAGTACAACTAGGATATATGTATGTAAAAATATATTGCTAAATGGATAGTGGTAGACTGCTATATAATTTATATTCATTTCCAGGAAGGAAGAAGTTTAAAATATAATGTTAGGTCATGGCAGTGTTTTCATGTGTTAAGCATTGCATGCAGGAAGATTTTAGGAAACAAATACATTTTTTGTCTGAAATGTTTTGAGAACCTTTTTTTAACCAACCTGAAATAATTTATATCTATAAAGCTTAATTATAATTTGAACTGTTGTCGTGATCTGTGCAGTATGATAAAAAGGTGTTTTAAGTTAAAAAAGGGGCATAACTCCTCCAAAAATAATCTGAAAAAGTTGTAATTCGAACTTGCACCAGATAATAACATCGTAAATGTGTATACCAAATTTCATTTGAATCCATAAATAGTTGTAGGCTCTGATGATCGGAAACCACATGGTCATACATACAAAAATTTCTAAGTTAAAAAAGGGGCATAACTCCTCCAAAAATAATCCGAAAAAGTTGTAATTCGAACTTGCACAAGGTATTACCATGGTAAAGCTGTATACCAAATTTCATTTGAATCCATAAATGTTTGTGGTCTCTATTGAACGGAATACAAATTGTTAACAGACGCCCGCCCGCCCGCCCACCCGCCCGGACGGACAGCACCGTAACATAATACGTCCCGTCATATGACGGGCATATAAAAAGGGAGAGAAATTGTGATCAAAATGACTAGTAGGATTACATTTGGGAAAATTATATACCAAGTGCCTTAAGATCTATTACTTATTTTTAAGACTTTGGCTCAGGTAAATTTAAAAAGTTTCTAAAATAGACATTTTGTATTCCATATTGATCTTAATTCCATTTCATCAAATATGGTACTGAAGTAGTCACGTGAGATGACGTCAGCTTGTTTCCCATCAGTGCGTTGTCTTGTTTCCTACTGTATGGATGTGTATTGGGATACCTATATTAAGTTTTAAAGTTTTTAATTGATATATTTAGTTTTGTTTCAAGGAACAATACATTTTGTGATTTGCAGATAAACTTTTCAAAATACTTTTTTAGGATTTTAAGTTCTGCATTAAATGTTAAACATTTTAAATTAAATTTCGTGTGCCACAGGCCACGTATGTTTGCATAATTTACCGCTACGAGCTCACAGAGCCAGGTAACGCAGACACATGGAGAAGGAAACTCCGAATAAAAATAACAATATTGTTGGCAATATTTTCGAAAAACTAGAAATGCCACCGGCATTAAAGAAAACTTGTCAACGTTCAAAGGAGGGAGAAATGGCGACAGAGGGAGAAATGGCGGCGCAAGCTGATAAGCTTCTTGATGTACCCGGCCAAGCACATCAGGAGGCCAGTTATAATAACAATACTATGTTCAAACAAATGCAATCCTTTTTGCAGAAGAAAGCCTCAGAAATAATAAGAGAACAGTTGCATCTGCTCGTTGATGCAGAAAGAAATAAATGCAACAGTGTTGATGTGCATGAAGATGCAGACACTGATATACTTCCAAATGCACCTGCAGAAAGTAGGAGGGGCAAAAAACGAAGTCATTCTGATGATAAGGATCAAGACATGTCATCGGGTATGTCAAAAGGTCATCGAGCGAATACCCCTGACTGTTATAATTTATTATCTGATTCGGACAATGAGTCTGGAGAAGGCGGGGATTCAGATAATGACATTGATATTGACAGTTTGATGTCTGAAGTCTCAGAATTATTTAATGATGAAGAAAACATCAAAAATAATGTCTTTGATAAGCTTGCTGAAAATGTCAATTTATGTTTTCGCAAGAAACTACCAAAAGAGAATAGAAAGGCTTTGATGCAAAAATATGGCCGGCCAAAGAACTGTCATAATTTAACAGTGCCGAAAGTAAATAACGTCATTTGGGAAAGTGCAAAATCGTTCACAAAGTCTAAAGATTTGCAGATTTCATGAACACAAAAATTACTGATTAAAGGTGTTATTCCAGTCATAGAAACTGCTCAGTTGCTTTATGAAAGCAAACAACAATCTGTAGGCAAAAGCAAAAATATAAAAGAGCTGTACAAGTCAGCTATACCAAAATGTATGGATGCAATAGTTATGATTGGTGAATTCTTCACCGATCTGGGACAAAAACGAAAAGATTCGTTGAAAAATGGAATTTCAGTAAGTTATAAAAAACTTTGTCGACCATCAAATGAAACTTCCACAGATTGGCTGCTGGGAGATGATATTCAAAAACAAATAAAAGAGTTAAACGAGGCCAAATCTTTCGAAAAACAACTCGAAAAGGAAGACATTGAGAAGAGAAGGAATTTCGGAACTCTACACCGCAGTATGCCTTTACACCGGTACAATGATCATTATCTGGCATCAAAAGGTGGAAAAGGTGGAGCAAAAAACAGTTATGGAAAGTCTTTTTTATTCAAAGGCCAAAAATTCAGACGAAACAAGTTCAAATAACAAAATTTTGTTCAAGCACGAGTGCAAATCAGGTAAGACCAACACTTGAATTACGAAACACGCCGCAAAATTTTGTTGCGGGTAAGATTTGCCAGAATTTGGACTCATGGAAATTAATTTCATCTGATCCATGGGTGCTGACCACTGTGAAGGGACTAAAAATTCCTTTTAAGAAAACACCGCATCAAAAATTTCTTCCTAATAAAATTAGTTTCAGTGACAAGGAAGTCATTTTAATTCAAGTTGAAATTGACAAACTACTTGATAAAAGAATTATCTCAAAGGTATCCGATTATTATACAGGCTTTATTTCAAACATTTTTACTCGTCAAAAGAAAGATGGAACAATTCGTCTGATCTTAATTCTCAAAAAATTAAATGAATTTATTGACACTGCTCATTTCAAAATGGAAACTCTTAAATCGGCCATTAGTTTAATTACGCCAAATTGTTATTTCGCGAGTTGTGATTTAAAAGACGCTTACTATAGCCTACCGATAAGTGCATGTTATAGAAAATATTTGAGATTTATATGGCAACAAAATACTTATGAATTTTGTGCGTTACCAAATGGATTAGCAATTGGACCGCGTGTTTTTAGTAAACTGTTAAAATGCGTGTTTGCTGAGTTGCGAAAACGGGGTTTTGTAAATACTGGTTATATTGATGATTCTTTACTTCAAGGTGACACTTATTCTGAGTGTGAAGAAAATGTTCTGCAAACTACACAACTATTTGATCAGTTAGGGTTTACAGTGCATCCAGAAAAATCTGTTTTTGTTCCTACTCAAGAAATTGAATTTCTTGGATTTATTTTAAATTCAGTTGATATGACCGTTAAACTAACACCCAAAAAAGCTTCAAAAATAAAACAGCTTTGTGAAAAATATTTGCGACGAAAATCTTGCTCAATTCGGGAATTAGCAGAAATTATAGGAAAATTGGTAGCGACTTCCCCTAGTGTACCTCACGGTATCGTATTTTATAAACGATTAGAGATATTTAAGACCGAGTCATTAAAAATTTGTAAAGGCAATTACGATGCTACTGTCCATTTATCAAGTAGTTGTTTAAATGATTTACAGTGGTGGTTAGAAAACACTGATAAACTATATAAATGTATTTACGACTCCGCCCCTTCTTGTGATATTTTTACGGACGCGAGCAAATCTGGTTGGGGCGGGGTTTATGGAAAGAGTTCAACCGGGGGTCTCTGGACATCATTAGAGAAAGACAAACACATAAATTTTCTGGAATTGAAGGCTGTTTTGTTATCTTTACAATCATTTTGTAAAACTATGCGAGACTGCCACGTAAGAATTAGAAGTGATAACACTGTTGCGGTAATTTCAATAAACAAACAAGGGTCAAATAAAAAGTATTTAAATGAAGTGGTTAGAGAAATTTGGTGCTTTGCAATTACAAGAAAACTGTGGTTATCAGCAGAGCATGTACCCGGCGTTGATAATAAGCAGGCAGATGAGGAATCAAGAGATATTAATTTGGATGCTGAGTGGATGCTAAAACCAGCTGTTTTCAATAATATTTGTCGCATGTATGGTAAACCTGATATTGACTTATTCGCTTCACGTTTAAATTGTCAAATTTCCTGTTATTTTTCATGGAAACCTGATCCCCATGCACAAGCGGTTGATGCATTTAAACAATCTTGGATGAATTGTACAAACTATATGTATATTTTTCCTCCTTTCAGTGTCATTGGATTAGTTCTGCAGAAAATAGAAAAAGAACAGACGGAGGCGGATATAGTAGCGCCAGTGTGGCCGACACAAGTTTGGTTTCCGAAATTATTGAAAATGGTAGTGGACTGTCCAGTTTTTCCACCAGTAACATCGGATTTATTAACAATAGACGGGCATTTGGAATCTCATCCTCTTCTTCAAAAGCTACATTTAGCAGTTTTTCGAGTATCAGGAAATCACTTGAAGAGCGAGGACTTTCAGAAGACACTGTCCAAGTCATATTGCAGTCATGGAAAAATTCCACCAAGCAACAATATGGGAATTATCTCAAAAGATGGGTGTATTTTTGCCAGTCACGGTGTATTGATCCCGTTTCATCAAATGAAACAAATATTTTGAATTTTCTAGCCTCGCTTTTCAAATCCAGTTTAGGTTACAGTGCCATCAATAAGGCTCGTTCTGCGCTTAGCTCATTTTTCAACGTATTGGATACGGAAACTGACATAGGAAAACAGTCACTTATAAAACGTTTTATGAGAGGAATTTTCATTTTGAGACCGTCCCTGCCAAGATACAATGTGACTTGGAATGTTAATAGCGTTTTGAATTACTTAGACACTATTAATTGCTCATTAGCTATAAATTTGAAATCATTGACTTTAAAAGTGGCTATGCTTTTATGTTTATTGTCGGGTCAACGGGTTCAGTCTATTCATCTTATAGACATAAGAAACATTGAATTCAGTGATCAATTTGTAAAAATACGGATAGGCGATTTATTAAAACAAACCAGGCCAGGTTTTCATTTGTCAGAAATTGTCTTTGAAAAATATACACCTAATGCAAATATGTGTATTGTAACACTTTTAAAACATTATCTTCAGAGAACAATTGATTTTCGAAAAAATGAAACTTCCCTTTTCATTAGTTATTGCAGACCTTATCGCAGCGTCACCAAGGATACTATCGCGCGGTGGGTCAAAACTGTACTTAGTTTGTCAGGTGTGAACCTTGACATATTTAAACCACATAGTGTGCGTTCTGCATCTGTTTCAAATGTTTATAATAAGTGTAAAGTTCCTCTGGCAACAATTATGAGAACAGCAGGTTGGACAGCAGAGTCAACATTTCGTAAATATTACCGAAAACCAGTTACTGTTGACACTTCTTTTGCTACAGCAATTTTAAACCAAAACTGAAGAAAGTAAATGTAAATATTGTACATAGACAAAGCGTATTATATGTTTTTTATTTAAAAAAAAAAAAAAAAAAAAAAAAAAAATTACAAAAGCCTGGATGTCTCTAAAACTCTCACGTGACTACTTCAGTACCATATTTGATGAAATGGAATAATAAAATTATACGAAATTTATTGAAGTATGATTACAATTCCATGAAATCATATATGGTACTGAGGTAGTTACGTGCCCAACCCACCCGTGCCCTTTTTGGGTGGAAATCCAGGCATTTGTTTGCTCTGAATACTGATGGGAAACAAGCTGACGTCATCTCACGTAACTACCTCAGTACCATATATGATTTCATGGAATTGAAATCATACTTCAATAAATTTCGTATAATTTTATTATTCTCATGGCACTTATGGGGCTGTAACCATACAGATGTCACATAATGTAAGAAATATAGAGTGATGTATGCTGAATCATATGAAACATATTATGATAATACATGATTCTTTAAGGAAACAAACAAATTAAACAAATAAAAAATAATTAAAGTACTGAAAGTACTGAAAAACAAACTAATGAGATGCAACAAAAATAGATGACCTAAATGTCAATTAATACCTCAAAGTTGTAATATCTTAAACATGCTGGCTCAGAAAAAGAAGTCTGAATCTACTTCTTTATCACAAATCAGATGTTGGTATTAAATTTCAGATTGGAAAATTTTGATTTAACTTTTGTGTATTGTGAAAAGTGGTGTGTAACAATGTAAGGTGATATTTCTTTTAACAATACATGTATGTTGTTGTAGTCCTAAAGACAGATATGAGGCATCATGTGAAATTTGAATATTTAACTTAGGAATGTAGATATGTTCATCTCGCAAAACAAAATACATTTATATCAAATAATAGTAAGAAAATTATAAAGATGAAAAATATACTAAACTATATAAAAATGTACTAAAATAAAGTGTGGACATGAATGCATTCTTACAAATAACTAATAATAATAATAGTTATAATCATAACAAAAATACATGTTTATAATCAAAATAAAAATACATTTAATAGCAAAAACAGTTATCCTGTACATGGGTTGTATTTTGATTGTCTTTATAGTGATTTTTTCGCCGATTTGAAAAACTGCCTTTAAAATATGACTTTCACTACCTGAATTGAAAAAAATATAACTATATACATTTGGAAACTCAAGATACATTTTTTTTTTATCAATAAACTTGTTTAAGTTTGAAAGCCAGATTATGCATATAAATCTTTTTTTCAAACAAATGAGTTCCAATGGCAGGAAAAGCTATTTTTTAAGTTTACGTGTAGATATTACTGGCAAACAAAATCACCCATAAGTTCCATATTCCAGGTTGTATTTACAATGTAAAAGTGTGAGACATTGTGATTAATGATTGACTGACTACTGTAAACAACCAGGAAAAAATATGTCAGGTGTTGATTAGTAGTGTAAAACAATGTAATCAAAAATTGGTTGATTACTTCAATCAATCAAAAAAGTGAGCACAAAATTTAATGTGGTAATTAGAAGTTTAAAATAATGAAATCTATGATGTGATTGGTTATTGAATGCTTCAACCAATAAAAAAAAACTAATCTCAAAATTAAAATGAAATCAAATTACATCATGAAATGGCAATGTCCCTCACCTGAGTTTTTTTATGTGTCATTTAAGCTCAATCTTTAAACAAGACTGGAAAACAATACATTCACCGCCAAACAGGTTGGTACTTTTTTTTAATAACTCTAGTTCTCTAAACTGTCATACAGACTTTTTAAGTTATCCAAAATTTTAAGTTTTCCAACTGGAAACATTGACAATTTTAAACTGTTTGGACCAAATAACCACTTCAAGTCATCCATGGTGATGCTTTATACATTTGTTTCAGTTTTTAACATTTATTTAATTTATTTTTTTTTAAATTCTAATTAATTATTTTTTTAAATTTATCATCAATTTTTATTTCATGTTCTTTAAAAAGTGAAATATAACATAAATTAACTTATATTAAACAAAATGTGAAAAATTTACATGTCAGTAACAGGGTTCAAATGTGTATAATGTTATGCCACTAAATGTCAGTGGGGAAAAGTATTACTGTAACAATGTTTTATATCCCTATTGAGATTCTTTAACTTGCATTAAGGCAGTTAATTCTCTAAATATAGGGGAAAACCTGAGTACCTGGAAAAAAAACAAAGCTTCAGATGGTGAACTGTCAATTTTATTCATACAAGGAGTTGCCCAAATAGGATCTCAACCTAGGCAGTGAAATGAGCATCCTGTAGTTCAATGATAAATACCTCAAGTTATAAGTAATAATTAATCAGCTACTATTTATATTAGCTTGTATTATATTTGGCGCTCCCAAGGGTCTCAAACATTTAGCGTGTATTAATATTGGCACTTTTATTGTTTTCCTTTCGACAAGTGAGTTAAAATTAATGTTGAAGTGTATTTATATTGGTGGAAATAAATTTAATGCCAAAAGCGCCAATATTAATACAGTATTAATAAACGAATGACGGTTTACCAAATAGCAACAATTTCCAATGACAGTTAAAATACCAGTAGTTTGTTAACAATAAAAATATGTTAATAAGAGGAAAAAGTTATTAAGATGAGACTTAACAGCTGTGGTATGACTCAGTCCTGATGGCTGCAGCATAGGTGTTGAAACATGCAGACTAAATCGAACTCATACCACAACTGACCATTCTAGTGTTAAAACAATTTCCTATAATTAACTATCTACTATAAACTCTTTTGAATATCATAAGGTATTCGCTAGGCGGAAAATTACCATATTTTGTACCTTAAGGCTGTTGGTATTTTTTTATAAGTAGTATCCAATAAAAAAATATATATAAAAACACATACATGTACATAGTACATATATACACATAAAATAAAAAGCCTTTAATTTGAGTACATGTGCACTACATATAGCACCCTTAATGTTTACAAGTACAAAAAATTATAAATAAACGTTACTAACTTTAACACATTTATGATATAACAAAATATTTTATCTTTAAAAGATTAATTATAGTTTTTTTTTCATATTTTGTCACAGTAATTCTGAAATACTGTGCAGCAAGAATTTTCCAAAATATGCTGTAACAAATCAGACAGACAGCAGGGAGGACCTATAATACTACTGGTTATATACAGTACATATGACAGTAGTGACCAACTTAAATGGCACTCTGTTAATATCAGGCAATTCTTAACCAGATACAACCTTAGTGGGGGATAAATATTTAATGATAATGAGATTGAGCATAATGATTAGGTTTGATGCATTTCAGTGAGCTAATGTTACATAGAATATACAAAAAAGATGAGTTTGCTATATTTCCAAGAGATAGTTATATTGGAATATACAGAGTCTTTTTTAGGAACCTGATGTCTGCACTTATTTAACAAATAGAAAAGACAGACAAAACTGTGAGATCAGACAACTGTTCACTGAAGAGTAATATAGATTATACACTTGCTGTTCCTTCACATCTGATCAAGTCTACATGTAGGTCAGTGAAAATTCCTTCCTTGTGTGTTGGTCAATATTTTTAAAAATTCAATTTAAAAGTACATGCATACAATTGCTATTACCAAACAGAAACAAATGAAGTCAAACCTTATGTTAATAATAAATATTACCGGTAATAATAATAATTATAAATTATATTTAATTTTGATAAATTTTGAATTTTCAAAAACCATTTGGTTCAGATAAGAATCTTTGAACAACCAGACAACCTGATGGGCATGGTTTACTTCAGAACAACCTGTGTAAACTGTTAGTATAGATAGTACATTTAACTTTAACAAATCCTTCATTCTCACATCTTACAAGATAAATAACAAAGGAATGCACATGTATTTTCCTTAATAAAATGCCATTTGACATAAGTTTACATGTAAATAGGCCGATTCATATACGACTTTCAGCAGTAGCCTCAGATGTTCATGTACAGTGATTTCTCGTAATATGTCACCTTTTGAGATCAATCTTCTTTAGCCTGTAAATTCCTCCATAAAATCTTCTTTTTGATTTTGCAATTATCTTTATCTTCCAGTAATTAAATTTTTTTTTTTGAAATATACTGCCTCCAATATGGCTCTCAGTAAAGTACTTTTTCCCGTCCAAACTTCTTTATACACTGGTCAACAATACTGTATACTGTAGAGGCAGCGTCATTTATAGTGATGGTGATTTCATTATCTTTCAGTGCATAAATAACAATATCAGACTTTTGATAGCCTTCTTGTAAAACCTGTTTGATCACCTAAAATAAAACAATACAAAACTTAAATTCTTTAATACACATATATTTGTATCACTTTTTTCTTAAGAATTTTTTTTTGTGACAGCCATTTCAATTACATGTAAATCTCGATTTTTTGCCACCATTTTTTCAGACAAATTTTGGTATTATGAATGGTGTTTGATAATAAATCAAGGCAGACTTTAAAGGGAAAAACATAGAAGAAAGGAAATTTTGGGCATCTATTGACATGGAAGGTAGCAAAGTTATGTAGACTGAATGATTGATTTAATGGGGTTTTATGTCTCAGTCAAGAATATTTCACTCATATCAAGGCGTCACCAGTTTTAGGTAAAGTGGCAGAAAAGTTTTCCTGTACCGTGCACTTAAGGCAATGTACAGGGAGGGTTCCTTAGGGTGCTATGCCTGCTGTGACAAGGGGGCATCAGTTTGTAAGGTCTCTTCTCAAGGACCAAGTGACTTTCATTTGACAAAACTGAGTGCTTGGCGAAAGGACAGTAATTTCTATGTCAGACCCAGCAGGGGTTCCAACCCTGACTTACCACATACGAAGCAAGCACTCTACCAACTGTGCTACCATAGTGGTTTTTATGAATTATGAAACAAATCTGCTCTAACCACATAAAAGTAGAGTAATGGTGTTTTACACCTAGTTGGTAAAGATTCTTTCACTTTGATTTGATGGTCAAATTAGGCAGTTTGTGGAAACCAGAGTGCTCAGAGAAATCCATCAAAACTTAGCAATCAAAAAGACAATATTTCTTACACTAGGGTTTGTCACAGTGGGTATCTTATCTAGATGATGTAAGATATTGTGTTTTTTTTCAACAGTAAATGGCCAATCATTTCGTTTAGCAAAGTATAGTAGGTTTCAAAAGTTTCATAAAATGGTTTGAAAGCAAAATGAAAAAAGAGAACTAAATACAAAGTTCAAATACTGATGTATCAAAAAACCTCTGGCAGTTCAACAGATATCAAAATTACTAGTCATTAAATGCTTTGGTTATTGTTAAGTGCTTTGGTTAACATATTATTGGCGAGCAAGCCACGTGAGTGACCGCTTCACTATAGTTAGAATGTTCACCTTAGATTGAAAATGGTGTCCCCTGGAAAAAGTTTATAAAAAAAAGTTTTAATAAATTCTGAAACCAAATTGCATTTCTATTTATGCTTCAGTGCAAGAGTATGGGATCTTTCTACAAGGGATTTGAATAATAGAATTTAATTTAGTTAAAACTTGTGTACAGATGCCCCATTTTATTTTGACATTTTTTCTCCAATTGTTTGTGTCCAAATCTAAAGGAGATTATTCTTAAAGCATCTGAATGATTATGATGACTTAGATTCAATGTGATTGCTAGCCCCTTCAATAGACATGAAATTGTATGCGCAAGCACAGTGGAAAGCAACTGGTCTAATGAACAGCATAAAAATAAACTGTGTTTACATGCAGTGCAGTATTACCATGACAATAAGAATTATATGTACCATATATCATATCTTACCTCCTGTCCTAAAGAGCATAATGATGAACTATGTTCACCTGTGTTGCCATGGCATTTAAAACATGACAAAGCTTTATAAATAACATTTGGGAACTGACAGTGATAAAAATAACCAATCATATTCTGTCTTTGATCTTCAAATGCCTGATCTGCTCCAAAATGAATTAAATGACCTGCAAAAAAATCAAAAAGATAAATAAATGTACTATACATACAAACAGAGAGAGAGAGAGAGAGAGAGAGAGAGAGAGAGAGAGAGAGAGAGAGAGAGGTGCAAAAAGAGAGAGAGAGATGCAAAAAGAGAGAGAGAATCTGTGAGTGAGCATGTATGTGTGTGTGTGTGTATGCATGTGTGTTTGTGAATAAGTGCATGTGTGACATCCAAAATGAAAAATGAGGATGGCTTTTGCATCAATAAATGAAAACTTTTCAAAAAACTTTTTAGCTACAACCACAAGGATCTGATTGACAATAATTCATAAAATATTATTGTTTTCCTTAATTCCTTTCACACCTTTATAGCCCCAGTGTTTATCATCGGGTATTAACGATTTTGTTAACGCTAACAGAAACACATATTCCAGCTGCATTCTTTCTTGTCGTGTAAACGATGTGATCTGTTCTACCATCATGTCTAGTTTTTTAATCATTAAGTTCTCTTTCTTGACAACTTTTGGCATAGCAGCAGTCAGTAGACCTACGAAGTACAACAAAAAATGTTTTAAAAAAATATAATATTGCATTTTATGCAAAAGTCAAAATTCTTTCACTTTATTTACTGTTTGAGTCACTGTGTTTAAGACAGTGAATATGCAAAATTTTCATAGAAAATCCTATCAACTGTAAGTTTGGTATCTTCCACTTTCTCGAGTCTAGTCTTAACTGAAAATCACTATCTCCGATTACAGGGCCTCTTACCGCCTAGATATGAATATCTCTACAGATCCTTCTCTGAGAACGTTTGGCAGTTGGTTTTCTATGAGTATTCAGGTTTCCTTAACTCTGGTTTTCCCCACCATCTCAGAACTGACTGTACAGATATAAGATAAAGAATCTTAACTGGGGAGTAAAACACAGTTAATCCAACCCAATCCAATCTTGCTGCTTCTGAGTGTACCACTGTGGTAGCTCAGTTGGTAGAGTGCTTGCTCCTTAAGTGGAAGGTCGTGGGTTAGAACCCCAGCCGGGTCTGACCCAAGACTTGAAAGTGGGAAGTGACTGTTCTTTCACCAAGCACTCGCCATTTACGAAATGAAAGTCACGATTCTTTTCGATGGGAACTTAAAATAAACAAGGTATCATGTCATGGCGTGGCACGATACAGAACCCTGCTGTATAATGCCATCAGCTCAACGCACAGGAAAAATTTCTGCACTTTCGCCTATAGCTGGCGACGTCTCGATATAAGTGAAATATTCTTGACTGGGGCATTAAACACCATAACTCAACTCAACTCTGCTTCTGAGATGAAAAAATCCATCAAGCAATTGGTGATAGGTTTACTATATATGAATCAACTTTGATCCTGAAGTCTGCATTGTAAACCACTTGGCAACCAAGGTCGTTAAAGACATATGGCCGAGTAGACAAAACACATGATTCAGGGGAGGTGAGTATGAGACCTTGCTGGGCTGTTTGCCATGTCTATGAGCATGACATTTCAATTTCTTTTTTCTCCAGTCCACCAAACTACCAAATAAATAGGCACAGTAAAACTTAAGATAGTGGTCATCTGTCTCCGGCAGTCAGTCTGAGTCCATCCCTAAACTTTTCACTATATAACCCAGCTCTCCAGGTCAGTGGTTTTCTCCAGGCACTCTGATTTCCTCCCATTTCAGAACTGACCACCTCGAAATAAGCGAAAGAATCTTGACTGGGGCGTAAAACACCATTACTCCACTCTTGACTCCCTCTAAAAGCATATTCAATGAAGAAAGAACTTTCATTTTCTACCTGTAACAATGCCATCTGCTGTCTGTTCTCCATGTAACTGTTGTGACCATACTGCGTCTCCTTTTACTGCCTCTACTTCTTCTTTGGATAATGTTCTGATAACAGATGGAGGTGTATGGTATACCTGTATGTCATTAAAAAAAGCATTATTTTTAAAAAAGAGCTATCATTTTCTGTCTAAAACAAACACTTTCAACACAAAAATAATTAGTTCAGTTTGATTAGGTATTCATTTCACTTACCAAATAATATGTTTCCCATAGCAATGTTAAGATAGGGTGCATATGAGTTACTTATATATATTGTGGTGAAAGAGCACTTTGTGCCATACTGAAGTCTAAAGCATTACTGATAAATAAGTAAAGGATACATTCAGAGAAACTTTTGAAGACTTTGAACCTATGGCCTTGAGCCATATATCAAAATGTCCATAATATCAATACTTACAATATTCTAAAATACATGCCTATACAAAAAAATTATAGTTTTGAAGCTTATGCACATTTTTAGTATTTATAAGCAAAAAATAACATTTCAAGGGCAACAACTCCTACATGGATTATCATATACAGTCGGCTCTTGTTAATTTGAAATCGGTTGAATCGAAATTTCGCTTAAATCGAAATAATATAAATGGTCCCGTCAGATTACTATATATTTCCATGCAAATTTGTGTGTTTAAATAGAAATACCAAAATTCGAAATTTTGCTTAAATCGAAGTGAATTTTTAGTCCAGATTACGAAATACAATGAAAATTCCAGCGTTTAAATTGAAATATACTTTCCTTGTTTATCCTAGTTTGGATTTTTTTATACAACAAGTTGAAAGTAAGCGGCAAAATACAAAACAATTACATGTACACAAAAAATAATTTATCTTAAAGCTATTGATTTATACCTGAAATAATTAATCCACCTATTGTTTAAGAAGTGTTAACATAATGACTGTTTATTTTGAAGATTCATTTCAGATTAAAATACAAATGAAAAAAAGATGTCGGTATCCCATGTTATTTTCACGATTTTCTCTTCCGGTCAGGTCATAGTAAAATGTATTTCAGTAAAGGAAAAATTTCATTGTTGTAAAATCAAAAAAGTGGGTGGTCCGAATTCCACAGCCATTGATCACAAGAAAACCCAATGCTGATCGCCACAATAAAATTTAATTGGTCTGTCAAGGCAAATGGTATACACCATTCAGCTAATACTGTGTGGCATGCCAAGCCTTGATTTTAATAATCACAAAAGTCGGACGCCAAGGATAACAGATGAAGAAGTTATGATTATGAATAAAGAAACATTAACTAAGCCTCGCCATAGTCAGTGTTAAAACAAATTTTAAAGGAACCTTGTAGCTTTCGTTGAAGTTTCCAATTTACTTTTTTCATTGTTCAAAAAACATTTTTTTGCTGTGCTTTACATTAACAAAGAAGAATTTGAATAATTGTTTCTTTTTAATTTTTAAATGTTTAATTTAGACTAATCTTAAATTTTCAATGTCAATTGTAAGCATTATAAAACGTTACAGCATACACGTGACGTCAATAAAGTAGCGCTCTACTAATATAATGGGGGGTAATGTTTTTTTTAATGATTTTTTTTTTACATTGGTTGGGGCTATTTTGATAATATATTTTACTGTGGTGGGGGTAAAATCTGCACATTCTCTACCGTCGGATTGGTAAATACCGCATTTTTTGTTGCGTTTTTTCGGAAATTAAAATTAAATCTGAACACCAGGAAAAAATCTTTGTCCATGTTTTGACTACGTTTAACCCGAATAATAGACCACACCAGACAAACAAATACTGCATGGTGTACAAGGGAGTTAATCAAAACAGATTCGATAACATCCAAGGAACCATGAAAGCAAACTGATAATGGAAAAGTCTGAGGTGTCAAAATGGCGAGACACGAGGTGCCTAGCGCTAGCCAGGTGTCTGGCTGGTCATGCATCGATGTTTGTGACTGGCTAAACCGTATTGGTTAGGTGCTTACGCATCCATATCTAAAGGTAAGAACAAAAAAAAATCTGTCTATCAAGGCAAGTTCATAGGATTTCATGGGATAAAATTGATTTCACCATTCAATTAATTTTCAAAGAACTGCCCACAAGACACACTTGGATACTTACTTTTGCTTAATATATTTATATATTGACTAAATCTTGTCCAAAGCTTATTCCTTGTATCATCATTTTGCAAGACTATAAATAATTTTTTTTCTGTTGGTGGGGGTTTTTGTCAAAAAGAAAAATCATTGGTAGGGGGTAAAAAATTAAAAAATTGCTCTTGGTGGGACTATGCAAAAAAAAAGGAGTTCTACCCCCGGGGGGTATATTTTAATGGAATAGCCCTAAGCTTAAGACCCTAGAAAAGTCAAATATCACATCAGATTTTTTCTCCCATCATCGCTTTCGGAGAAGAAGATTTTTTAAGTTTTTTGGACCCACAGGTCACCTTGACCTATTTGGGTAGCCATAACAGTGCCATGAACAAATCTGAATTGCACCAACCTGTTTATGCATCTGACCAAGTTTCATTGAAATCTACGCTGTATTTTCAGAGAAGAAGTCGAAAATGTAAAAACTTTGATCTGTAAAGGTCACTTGAGCCTTTGGCTCAGGTGAGCTAAAAAAAAAAACACATGTGTAAATTTAGAAATTTAGTACTTACCCCTAATAACCTGTCTAATTTGTATACAATCATATGTGCTATATGGTAGTTTGTAGGTCCAATCTCCGACATGAAAATGGCATTATTAAACCGTTTATCTGATTTAGATGAACCCAGCTGCACATTAAAACGTCCCCCTATTGACGTACTTGCAGACAGTTGATTGACACCTTTATGACTCACTATGGTTAAAGTTTTGACTTTTTTCCTCCAAACTTTGTCTTGCAATCCTGAAATATATATATTTTTATAATTTCAGATTATTTAAATAGTGATTATCTCATAAAAATGAATTTCATTTCTTAATTTACGATTTTAACATGGCAAGACTTGCAGGTCCTATGAAAAAAGTAGTTTATAAAAGTTTGGTTTGGTTCATTGTGACAGAAAAATACATGTATGCACAAATTTAGTCAACTTTTGAGAAATAAAAGAATAAAAAACACAACTAAAATTTTAATAGGATGCAGAACAAAGAAAAAAATCCAAGGGTTTAAATATTATTTTAAAAAAATTTTAAAAACCAGTCTGGTAAAAACTAATTTGCCCTATACAAATTTGGTTCCCAATTTCTATGCTGTTCTTTAGACAAAACTTCAAAAATAAATCTGAAGTTTTTACTACAAAACATTTGAAGCAAAAGTAATACAAACAAATACTGAAGAGTGAGATATTTTCACAGGGTTTATATTTTGGTAGTAGTATTAAAATTGCCAAAATAAAAATTATGAATATATTTGCGTACCAGTCAACCATTAGCGAGTTGTTTTGAATCGCCAAAATAAATACATGTTATCTAAAATTTCATGTAAAAGTACCTGGTAGCCAAAATTTAGCCCTGCTAAATTAACCTGCTATATGGTACCATAAAAAGTGATAAAAATTGATCATGGGGAACACACTTTTTACTTGTTATTGGCAAAGATGTTATTTAATGATTTTTAAGCTATAGCAATACCCAAGAAAGATCTGTGCAAAGGTATTAAATTACAAGAACTGACCTTTCAAGCCAAGATGGGCCATTAGTCTCTTTTCTCTGCTAAATCTGGCATCCTTTGTTACATTAATCATTTTCTTATAACAATCCTGATATGATATCGCTTTTTTCTGAGGACCTGTTGCTTCATTATAGACAGGAACCCCTCCACCTCTGGACCAAGAGTCTGATTTAACAAATAATGTTGCTCCTACATTTGGCTCTGGTTTGGATGCTGCAGAATTCTTTGCTACCATTGTCATTAAAACTTAAAAATACAAAACAAAATATCATCAAAGAAGTGTGTTTGAAATACAGGTCATTTAATCAGTCCAATGGAACTTGCCAAAACCTCTTAATGTTTGTGAAGAATGAAATGGATAACGTTTACAACAGAAATTACAACAAATTTACATCGTAAATATGGGTAATCATAGCATTATATGATTCTGTTGTCAACAGAAATAATTGTCCCCCACAAATGCTATGAGGTAGGTATTATGTGGTTGAATGGAGAATTCCATTTTTCTAGACAGACTTGTAATATTCAGTAAAACCTGAAATATCTTCTTAAATACATTTAAAAAATATATATTTTTTTTTAAATTGGGTTGCTTAATTTCTTAAGAAAGCAGGAAATCATTTTTTCAAACTTTGTATGATAATTATTATTCCTGAAAAATAATGGCGAAAGGCTTACATCTAAATTCAGTCTTTCATACACGTATGTCAAATCCTTCTCAGGCGGATTCTAGTGTAAGAAAGTTTGTCTGTTGGCTTGCTGAGGTTATTGGATTTTCTCTGGGTACTCAAGCTTTCTCCATCATCCAAGAACTTACTGCCTCAATATAAGTGAACAATTTAAAGATAAGTGTAAAATACCTCTGCTCTGCTCCAAACACCCCAGAGCCTCAGTACAAGAGTTACAAACCTAACAGGGTGTGAGTGAGTGAACTTTGTTTATAGCCACATCAGCATTATTGCAACTATTTGCAGCCAGAAAATGTTAAAAATTAAAATATATAAATATTGAATTTAGAAGTTTTAAAAATAATAAGCTGATAAAAGCCAGTTATATCACAGATAATGTTAATAAAAGACTGGATAATATATTATAAAAATTATATTTCATTAAACAAATTGATTTCCCATAGGAAGTTTAAAATTTTTATGTCCATGGACATTTTTAAAAAGATCTTGCATCGATGATGTTGAAAAAAGTATCTCTTGTAGAGACAAAGTCAACACAATCCAGCAAAATGTGCTGAATAGATTGTTGACCCCGACAAGGGACACACTGAGGAGGTTGTTCTCCCTTCAAAATAAATGAATACATAAAATAACTATGGCCACAAACCTAACAGGGATATACATCACTGTTTAACTACCGGTAAATAATCAAACAATTTGGACAAGAAAAGGATTTTCAAATCTTTTTTTACAGAATTTAAGAAAGAAATTAAAATTAGTAATAAAAGTTATACTATATACAATTTAAAAAGTTTAAACATACCATCAAGATCTGGATTGGATGTAAACAGCACAAATGATTTACAATTATGATCTTTGTTACAAATTTCTTTAGCCTGTTTTAAACTGCGGACAGTCATAACACAACCCCATACAACACGTGAATTCTGACAGGAATAATCAAAAATGCCTGGAAAATTATGTTGGTCAAACCGTACATATCTCACTGCACCATCATCATCTTCTGCCTAAAATTAAAAGTACATCTATGACCCAAAAAAAAAAACAAACAGCAATTCTAAATTAGAGTAAACTCTCAAAAATATTATTGTTCCTATGACAACTCCTTTTTCAGAAATATCTTACACTGTTATATATTTTTTATTTCTATCAAATTATTGGTCAATGGTAATGTTGTTTTACATTGCATCAGCAATCTCTCAGCTATTTGTGATGAGAGCAAGGTACATGTAATTAATTTCTAAGGATTAATCCAAGAACAAGTTTGTGTATGTGGAAATGTGCAAGTGTGTATTATGGTCTGTCTTGTACTAGTCTGCACTAAGGGGAGGGAACTATTTAAGGTGCTAGCTCACTCAGTTTGTATGCTGCAGGTAATCATACCATGCTCACAGTCACATCATATTGACACTGGGATCAACCAGTCAAATACTCTGACGAGTGCCAGATGAGGAACTAGTTCCTTAATTTTAGAGTTTTATTTTGACCCATCTAGGGTTGAAATCCCTGACCTCCTGCTCTTTAGGTGGACTTTATCAATGTCTTAATATAACTTTGGACTCAGTTGGTAGAGTGCTCGCTTTGTATGTTTGGGGTCAAGGCTTGACTGCAGCAAAGTCTGATCAAGACTTGAAAATAGATGGTGACAGTTCTTTTGCCAAGCACTTATCATTTAAAAAATGAAAGTCACAGGATCCTTTGAAGAAGACCTTAAAAATCTGATGCTCTATGTCACGGCAAGCATGGCATGCCAAAGAACTGTCCTTGCACATTACCCAAAGGGCATTGCAAAGGTCCAAAATTTCTGCCACTTCTGCACTTTACCTATAGCTGGTGACATGAGTGTAAAATTCTTGACTGGTGCATAAAACCCTATTTAATCTCTCTCTCTCTCTCTCTCTCTCTCTCTCTCTCTCTCTCTCTCTCTCTCTCTCATTATAATCATTACCTGTTTTATATCACCTACAGCTGATTCTTGCTGATATACCTGTTTTTCTAATTCTGGCAATACTCTGTTTTGTTTTATTTCTTCTTTCCTTCTTTTTTCATTCCAGTCATTCAAATTATGCTCTTCCTGTTCCATATGTACTTTAACACCTGGTTTTCCTGTGGGGAGAGGTAATGGAAAAACAGGCTGTTTAACTGCCGAGTCTGAATCGTCTTGTCCTGCTGATATAAAAAGAAACATCACCATCACCAAATTTGACATAAAAAACATCACCATTACAAAATTTGACATAAAAAACATCATCAATACCAAAACTGACATAAAAAACATCACCATTACCAAAATTGACATTAAAAAACATCACCATTACCAAAATTGACATTAAAAACATCACCATTACAAAATTTGACATAAAAAACATCATCATTACCCAATTCGACATAAAAAACATCATCAATACCAAATTTAATTTAAAAAATATTATCATTAACAAATTTGACATAAAAAACATCATCATTACCAAATTTGACATAAAAAAGCAACATCATTCCCAAATCTGACATAAAAAACATCATCACCATTATCAAATTTGACATAAAAAACATCACCATTACCAAATTTGACATAAAAAAAACATCATCATTATCAAATTTGACATAAAAAACGTCACCAATACCAAAACTGACATAAAAAACATCATCAATACCAAAATTGACATTAAAAAACATCATCCTTACCAAATTTGACATAAAAAACATCATTAATACCAAAACTGACATTAAAAAACATCACCATTACAAAATTTGACATAAAAAACATCATCATTACCAAATTCGACATAAAAAACATCATCAATACCAAATTTGATTTAAAAATTATTATCATTTACAAATTTGACATAAAAAACATCATCATTCCCAAATTTGACATAAAAAACATCATCATCATTACCAAATTTGAAATAAAAAACATCACCATTACCAAATTTGACATAAAAAACATCATCATTCCCAAATCTGGCTTTAAAAAAACATCATCATTCCCAAATTTGACATAAAAAAAATCATCATTACCAAATTTGACATAAAAACATCATCATTCCCAAATTTGACATAAAAAACATCATCATTACCAAATTTGACATAAAAAACATCATCATTCCCAAATTTGACATAAAAAACATCATCATCATTACCAAATTTGAAATAAAAAACATCACCATTACCAAATTTGACATAAAAAACATCACCATTACCAAATTTGACATAAAAACATCATCAATACCAAAACTGACATAAAAAACATCACCACTACCAAAATTGACATTAAAAACATCATCATTACCAAATTTGACATAAAAAACATCACCATTACCAAATTTGACATAAAAAACATCATCAATACCAAAACTGACATAAAAAACATCACCATTACCAAAATTGACATTAAAAAACATCATCATTACCAAATTTGACATAAAAAACATCATCATTAGCAAATTTGACATAAAAAACATCATCAATACCAAAACTTACATAAAAAAACATCACCATTACCAAAATTGACATTAAAAAACATCATCATTACCAAATTTGACATAGAAAAATCATCATTACCAAATTTGACAAAAAAAACATCATCATTTCCAAATTTGACATAAAAAACATCATCATTCCCAAATCTGGCTTTAAAAAAAACATCATCATTACCAAATTTGATATAAAAAATCATAATTACCAAATTTGACATAAAAAACATCATCATTACCAAATCTGGCTTTAAAAAAAACATCATCATTCCCAAATCTGGCTTTAAAAAAACATCATCATACCCAAATTTGACATAAAAACATCATCATTCCCAAATTTGACATAAAAAACATCATCATTACCAAATTTGACATAAAAAACATCATCATTCCCAAATTTGACATAAAAACATCATCATTCCCAAATTTGACATAAAAAACATCATCATTACCAAATTTGACATAAAAAACATCATCATTCCCAAATTTGACATAAAAAACATCACCATTACCAAATTTGACATAAAAAACATCATCATTACCAAATTTGACATAAAAAACATCATCATTCCCAACTTTGACATAAAAAGCATCATCATTCCCAAATCTGGCTTAAAAAAAACATCATCATTACCAAATTTGACATAAAAACATCATCATTACCAAATTTGACATAAAAAACATCATCATTCCCAACTTTGACATAAAAAGCATCATCATTCCCAAATCTGGCTTTAAAAAAAACATCATCATTACCAAATTTGACATAAAAAGCATCATCATTCCCAAATTTGACATAAAAAACATCATCATTACCAAATTTGACATAAAAAACACCATCATTACCAAATTTGATAAAAAAATATCATCATTACCAAATTTGACATAAAAAACATCATTATTACAAAATTTGACATAAAAAACATCATCAATACCAAATTTGATGAAAAAAAATCATCATTACCAAATTTGACATAAAAACATTATCAATACCAAATTTGACTTTATATAAAAAACATCATCATTACCAAATTTGACATAAAAAACATCATCATTACCAAATTTGACATAAAAAACATCATTATTACGAAAATTTGACAAAATTAAAGTAGTTTTATAATTAATATTTTTCAAATGAATTCAACAACTTTATTTGAAATTGAATTTTGAAAATTTGCACATGTACGGTAATTTAAAATTGTACTCAGAGTAAGTCAAGGCAGCTGACCACACACTACAACAAACAACAGATATATTACATTGTAAAAGAAAACAAGAAATTTGATTACACAACTTGAAATTGATTATACATATGTGTGATAGGTTCTTTAATAAATTTAACATACTTGCCTACCTCTTTTTGAGGCAGTTATTCATTTGGTTTTAAACAATAGTGGTAACTCAGTTGAAAGAGTGCTCACTCTGTAAGTGGAAGGTCATGGGTTCAAACCCCGACCAGGTCTGACCCAAGACTTGAATGTGGGAAGTGACTGTTCTTTCACCAAGCACTCAGCATTACAAAATGGAAGTCATGGTTCTTTCAGATGAGAACTAATATAAACGAGGTCCCATGTCATGTGGCAGGTAGGTGTAGCATGTTCAAGAACCCTGCTGTATAATGCCATTATTGCAATCCACAGGCAAAATTTCTGCACTTTCACCTATAGCTGGCAACATCTCAATATAAGTGAAATATTCTGGACTGGAACATTAAACACCATTTCTCATTAATTTCAATTCTAGAAAGGACCCTTATGCCACTAGCCACAGAATAATAATTTTGTCCCTCAGTTATAAGTAAATCTAGTTCTACCTGGGATTCATTCATATTATATTGTTTCCCGGACTTGTTATAGGTTTGAAAAGCCAAAATTCACCAAGTGACTTGCTTTAAGAAAGAACTGTGGATCTATTTAAGTAAAATTGCTCATGATGATGCCAATCACATTTTTTTAAATCACTGTATCTTGTTTTTTTAATGTTTTTTTTTTTTTTTTTTTTTTTGAAGTCTGGTCCAGGGTAACCCCAGCAACTACTGTTTTGGATTGAACATTGAAAGGTATAATGGTATACTAACAATTCGTGACATTATCTACCTGAAGAAAATTTTTTAAGACTCTGAACTAATTCCTCAGCTGTTATCTCTAAAGTTAAAATCTTCTGTCTCAGTTTACCAACACTGTCAGATATTTCATTTGGGGGATACCGAAGCAGCTGTTCAAAAACTGTTGGACCAACTCTCTGCAGATTTGCCTTGGCATTGCGTTTTTTACAACGACCCATATCACATGAAATTCCTAAAAGACAAAGAATTACATAAAATCTGTTAATATGAAATTGTCCTGTCTCCATCTATATAGATTACTTGTTTTTCTATATTAAGACCCCCTTTCTATAATGTCAATTTTTCTCAGTGTTTTCTCCAGAGTGCGTTTCTTGCGTTTTTGACGCGATTTTTTTATGAATGGCGCAACTTGGTTTTGCTGTTGCGTTATTTTTGACGCAATTATTTTTACACAGATTGAAATCGGCTACTGTAAATAATATAAAAGGTGACGGGACTGAAAACGAAAGTACTGAGCGTAAATTCTGTATTGTCGTACTACATGACTATCGTACCATATTAAAGGAACCTGTCTATATTTTTAATCTTTGAAATGTTTGTATTGAACGCTTAATTTATATAGTCAATATAAGCGCTCTTTGGATCAGGCATAAAAGAAAAAGACGAAACAATCTCATTTGACAACGTTTTAAGACTTGTGTCAAAGTCCTGCACGGAGCTCTGAACATGACCAGGCGGCATCTGGTAGTACCTTACTTGCCGACGACTCACAGTCAAATTAAAAAAAAACTTATGTAAATCGAGATCTTAATAAAATTTGGTTAAACAAATATCCTTAAATGATTTATGAAAATAATAAAATCATATGTAAAACAGGCATATCGGAAGGGGTGGATAATAATAACGAATGATAATGGTCTGTTAACTTGGGTTGATGGTAGAACATTCAGTAATTTCTGTTTTGGGATACTGTCGCGATTTTATTGTTGCAAATATTACAGATATAAGTAGCATTTGAAATAAAACATTTAAACATAGACAAAGAGATTAATACAGACCCTCTAATTACAAACAAAATATTTCCTTTATTGTAAATTATTGAAAAAATTAATTTTTATTCCAAAAATTTCATGACCCCTTCATTTTGAAAAATGACCCCCTCTTTTCATGTAAGGGGGTCATAAATGACCCCCTGTTTTAGTAAGCTGGAGAAAACACTGTTTTCTATTAACCCATTGACAACTAAAAAAAAAAATAATAATTACATCTACCTTATTATCTTTTAAAATGTCCTTTGATCTAAAATAACTTTTTATCATGCTTGTGTTATTTTACAAGTGGAAAAAATTAACTTGCCCAAATGTAAAATTACCTCGTCTTAATTATTAACAAATCAGTAAATGGGCCGATAACACTATCGAGTTGTCGTCCCCTGATCCGCTAGAGGGCTACTACTTCCGGGGAGTTCACAGTTGTAAACAACTTGGTTGCTACTATTATGTATCTATTAAATGCCCGGTGTATTAGTTTTAATGCATCGATTGTTTTATGTAAAAAGTCATACATAAACTGAACTGTTGTTTTAAATACATCTTTTACTTAAAATTAATTATCTTTACTTGTCATTTAAATTTTACAGTGTTAAAAATTGATTTAATACGATTTAACGATGCGTATGATGACCTTAAACGTCGAAAATCTTTTTGTATTTGTTTTTCCTTTTCAAGTATTGAAAATTATTATTCACTTACTGATGCCAGAGAGATACAATATGTAATATTAAACATGAACACAGTTAAAAATTATAAATTAAAAAAAATATACTTGTGTCCTATTTATTAACATGATCCACAGTAAGGAAAATATTACTTAATTCAATAAAATCAAAAAGTAACGACTACATGAATTAATTTTTGTATTATGTTTTGATTTATTTATCTTTCGATTTATTATTATTATTATTATTTAAAGTTTATGTTAACCCTTGTCAGCACAAGCGATATGTCTAAAACGACATGCAATAATTATCATAATCACAGTTTTTGAAAACATAACGATTGGTATTCAAAACAAAGTGAAAACGTTTAAGTAAAACAAACAGAAGCCAATTTTTTACTATCGGAGAGAGAGAGAGAGAGATTTAAAATGAAAGCTTATTTTCTGAAAATATTCGAATAAAGTGAATATAAGTGATAATAGAAAAAAAGAAGTTCAAAGTAATTATGAGTGATAGAGAGAAAATGCTCGTAGTGATTATGAGTGATAGAGAGAAAAGGGCAAGTAGTGATTTTAAGTGATAGAGAGAAAAGACTCGTAGTGATTATGACTGATAGAGAGAAAAGGACCTGTAGTGATTATGAGTGATAGAGAGAAAACAGTAATTATTAGTGATAGAGAGAAAAGTCGTAGTAATTATGAGTGATAGAGAGAAAAGGGATTGTAGAGTATGACTGGCATCAGAAAAGACGTAGTGATTATGAGTGATAGAGAGAAAATGACTCGTATTGATTATGGCTGATAGAGAGAAAAGGTTTCGTAGTGTTTATGACTGATACAAGGATAAATAATTATTGTTTTTTTTTTTTAATTATTTTTGAATTTTCATATTAACAATAATTTAACATGGCTTGCGTAATTATCAAATTTGTTCAAATGGGCTCTTAGTAACTGTGAAATGTGTTCAGATTATCTCAAATTAAATACTAATTATGGTTGTTTACTGTAAACAATTTCCTTCTATGTCAAAAATTTTCAAGGTTTTTTGGGAAAATAAAAACCTTTGATGTATAGAAAGTCGGGATAAGTGTGTATATTAGACTATGTCAAGGTGTGGATCTACACAGGTATCTTCAAATACCTGTGTATATTCACCCGTCGATATACATGTTAATTAAAGATCAATGGTTGTATCCTTGTACCTGAGACAATCTTGTATACATGAAAAGTTTTAAGCATGCAATATATGTTCAATTCCATAGGTCAAGACCTCCCCTATTACCTGATCAAGTGTCAAAATTAAGTCAACATAGACATCAACTCTGATTGCAAAAAATCGGTTTTTTACACTGTTTGATTTTAATGTATAGTAGAGAAAATAAAAATAAAATACTTTTAATAACAAAAAATCCTCAAAGTTCATATATATGACAATTTTACATAAAACAATCAATGTATTTTAACTGAAACACCAGGCATTTTGTAGATAAAAGATAGTAGCAACCAAGTTGTTTACAGCCGTGAACTCCCCGGAAGTAGTATCCCTCTAGCGGATTAGGGACCATAACTCGATAGTGTTATCGGCCCATTGAAATGATGACTTTGATATTAGGGACAAATTTTGTACTGTGTTCTTGTGATTATTGTTATTACCTGGAATTTATTTTTTTTCAAAAAAGAGCCTAATGTTACAATGTATAACTATACAAGTAAATCTTATGTAGGTTGTTTCCAAAAGAGCACAGGAAAAATGTTTCAAGAATTTTTCTTTTAAGATTTTTAAGTCAAAGGGTGATAACTCCTACAAAAAGACATAGGGCCTTATTTTAAATTTCAAAAGAATGTACACATATTTCAAATTACAATCTGATGTGTATCATAAACAACTGTTCCTGGACTGACAGATAGAGCCATACAATAAAGAACTTAATTTTTTAGAAGCCTAAAAATTGGACAGTTCCAAGGGATGTCAGATAAGGCATTATTTAGTTACAGTTTAGGAATCAAGCAGGTAGAACATACCAGTATTCATCATCAGACTTAAAATACTAAGAAAGTCTAAGTCAGTCAGGGTGCAAGTAGGTACCAGAACTAACAAGATTCAAATAATCTTAGTCAGACAGTAAAGTACTAGATACTTACTAATAAAATGTATTAGTGACCCCAGTGTATATATGACATTCATCATCAGATTAAAATGCTGGTACTTACTAGAATTAGGGACTCCAGGAATATGACATTCATCATCAGATTAAAATATGGGTAGTTACTAGAATTTGGGACTCCAGGTATATGACATTCATCATCAGATTAAAATGCTGGTACTTACTAGAATTAGTGACTCCAGGTATATGACATTCATCATCAGATTAAAATGCTGGTACTTACTAGAATTTGGGACTCCAGGTATATGACATTCATCATCTGACTGACATGCTGGTACTTACTAGAATTAGGGACTCCAGGTATATGACATTCATCATCAGATTAAAATGCTGGTACTTACTAATATTTGGGACTTCAGGTATATGACATTCATCATCAGATTAAAATGCTGGTACTTACTAGAATTTGGGACTCCAGGTATATGACATTCATCATCTGACTGACATGCTGGTACTTACTAGAATTAGTGACTCCAAGTATATGACATTCATCATCTGACTGACATGCTGGTACTTACTAGCTATAGAATTAGTGACTCCAGGTATATGACATTCCTCATCTGATTTACATGCTCGTACTTACTAGAATTAGTGACTCCAGGTATATGACATTCATCATCTGATTGACATGCTGGTACTTACTAGCTATAGAATTAGTGACTCCAGGTATATGACATTCCTCATCTGATTTACATGCTTGTACTTACTAGAATTAGTGACTCCAGGTATATGACATTCATCATCTGACTGACATGCTGGTACTTACTAGAATTAGTGACTCCAGGTATATGACATTCATCATCAGATAAAAATGCTGGTACTTACTAGAATTAGTGACTCCAGGTATATGACATTCCTCATCTGATCTACATGCTGGTTCTTACTAGAATTAGTGACTCCAGGTATATGACATTCATCATCAGATAAAAATGCTGGTACTTACTAGAATTAGTGACTCCAGGTATATGACATTCATCATCAGATAAAATGCTGGTACTTACTAGAATTAGGGACTCCAGGTATATGACATTCCTCATCTGATTAAAATGCTTGTACTTACTAGAATTAGTGACTCCAGGTATATGACATTCATCATCAGATAAAAATGCTGGTACTTACTAGAATTAGTGACTCCAGGTATATGACATTCATCATCAGATCTACATGCTGGTTCTTCAATCCTTAGGTCATCAAGGTCAGACAATTTTAGATGCCTGTCAACAAGTACAAAATCGTCTGCCCGTATTCCGACTAACCCGAGACTTCCTAGGGGACTGTGTTCTAAATAGTTTAATAATTCTGCTAGCTGAAGAGCATACTAAAAATATCAAAAGAATATGGAAAATAGAAATACTACCATCATACATAAAGTTTAATGCTTGACAAATACATTTTAACATAGAGTAGAGTGGAGTTACGGTCTTTAAATTCCCCTAATCAAGATTCTTTAACTTACATCAAGGTCACCTGTAGGAAAGAAAACCACTGACCTTTGACCTCTGGCAAGTGAACAGAAAAATAGCCCACATTAAGATCTGTCAAAGTGGACTTTAAATGTTTAAAAGGTTTTGGGGGGTGCTGTGGTCACTTAGCTTGTAAATGGCCAATCATTTTCTTTGGCAAAATAACGTGGTTATTTTCGCGATGTGGAAATTTCCGCTATTTCGTGAATTTAAAAAAATTGCGAAAATTACCCCCTAGTGAAAATTTCAACAAAACAACCATGTTATCCATATAGCGACCATACATCATCAGAATCGACAAGGTCGTGAAAATTACCCCCACACGAAATGTCAAGTATCAGATTTTGCGAAAATTTCCACTTGAGCTTTGTATAAAATATATCCCATTGGGGCCTTGAAAATGAAAAATTTTTCACTGACATTAAATTTCATGTTTTTCACTAATCTACAATTTAATCTTCCATGAACGTTTGTGATTTTACAGTAATTTTATAATATTATCTGTGTCAAAAAATGATATGAATCACTGCTTGTTTTGAGTCCATTTGACAGTGAATCTAGAATATATAAAAGCTCTAATGTCATACTACTCACCATGAGTCTATCAGCCCAATTCTGCATTGACAAGGTACTGAGTTCTACTGAGCGCCCAGGTTCAGTAACCAATATAATTCCTTTCTTTTTTAATTCATAGTTTATGTTATCACCACGGAGACAGTAACCAAGGAGATTAATGATGCTGGGATGTTTCAAAACTGACATGAGAACAATTTCTCGTATCAAGAAATAATTCCCCATAACATGACACTTATCAGCATCGTAAAATTTCTGCATACATTTGATTTTAATGCTTTGATCTACTGCTTGACTTTTTAACACAACCTCAGACTGAGGATAATTTGCATATGCACGATCAACATATTTCTTCTTTCCAACTTTAAGTGATGAAGAAATTCTTAAAGCATCGATTTCTTTACATGATAATGGACTTTCATATCCCAAGTCTGAAAGTTCCGTTTTTACATCTAATGCCATTTCATCTGCATCCTTGGCTTGGCCCCAATCTTGTGGATCAAGATCAGTCAATATTCTTTTTATTTTTTCAACAACATCTGGGTCCATATTTGGTACCATCTGCTTTGGTAGTCTCTGTACCACATCTTGTTCATCCTGCAGTGGAGGATGAAGTACCTGATTACTCTGTACTACATTATTATCATGATGAACTAGATTGTCATGCGGCATAAATTTATTTAACTTATCCTTTTCTTTATTTTCATTCCACTGTCGAAAAGTTAAGATAACTCCAGCTAGAGCGAAGATGAATATAAAAGCAGTCCATCCTGCTTTATATCTAAATCGGAATCTCATTATGGATATGGAATTTATTTATTTCTATAATTATCCTGCTTCTAATGTAACACCCATTCTCTGCAAAAAAAAAATTATTAAAAAAAAAAATTAATAAATAACCATATTAATTACCAAAACCAGTAGCATGCAAACGACTTCCAAATTAAATGATAAGGAGAGTATGTGCATAAGACATGTAACTTTAAATTTGATATACAGAGATTGTCCTTACTGTAAACAGAGATCGTGATTATTGTATACAAAGATTCTGTTTATTGTACAGAGATTGTATATGTATCATAAAAATCTCTAGGGATTAATCCAAGAACAAGTTTCTGTATACATGATATGCACAAGTGTGCTTTGTTCTAGCATGCACTCATGACGACTTTAAAGTACTATCTCAAAGACGTATGTTTCAGACATGCAGCACACATATCAAATCATTGCAACAGTAATTTCTGTTATCTTGATTTTTTTTTAATCAGTGTAAACAACAGGCATAGAGAGCTTCAACAGGGGGTCAAATATCCACTTGGAGATGGCTGTACGAAAAAGTTCAAATACCTATGAAAGGACATTAATTTGCTCTTTTCATGATCAGTCAACATTTCTCACAGATCTCGCTAGCATTTCATCTGACTTTGCAGATTTAACTTTTTTAATGCAGCTTTCCTCGGTTTCCTGCAATTCTTAAGTTTTTTTAAGTACTGTAATAATTTTGCCAGTATAAAATATATAAAGCAGAATATATACAGTTTTAGTACAAATAAACGGAGACTCTACAAAGCACTTTACTTATCTTTATTTAGACAACACTGTCATCGACAAAGCACTGTAATACTCACACTTAAAAACCGGTTTAGTTAGCTTTTCCTCGTCCTGTCAATTTTACAGACCGGAAGTATCTAAATTATATGACAGATGAGGAGTGAATATTTTTTGAAGGGATTAGAATTTTAAAAAAGATATATGCACCAAATGCATTTATGCGAAATTTCTCCATCATAAAAATGCATATTTAATAAATTAAAATTTACAATTAAAATTTTTTTGGCATAATCTAAAATAGATACTTTACCTTGGGGACTGGTTCTGGGATTTGTAGTTAAGACGGTATTTGTCTTATTCTTCCATGTCAAAAAACACTAATATACGTTGAAACGTGAGTAAACTGAAAAACTTTCTAAACTATATCCTGAATGAGAAATTATATAGAAATATAGAATGTCTTCAACGCCCTTCAAATTTCAACAGTATGTACATGGCAAACCATATTTTATAGCAAGCCAATTTAGTGCGGATTAATTGTTTGTTATCGTTTCCGGTTTTTATAACATGCTGAAGTTGTAGTTAAAGATGAATGCTCCTCCAACTTTTGAGTCCTTTCTCTTGTTTGAAGGAGAGAAAAAGTAAGAATATATCAATGGTTCCTTCTTAATGTTTGTGCACATCTATGATCACCTGATTTTTTCCACAAGCGGACGAAAATAAATAAAACGCGCTCTTACAGATCAAAGGGAGTCGAATCCCACTCGGGACAGATCTTACTGTGAGGAAGTTTGTCAGTTCGCTTGCGAAGGTCGGTGGTTTTCTCCGTGCACTCCGGTTTCCTCTACCATCCCAGAACTGACCGCCTCGTAATAAGTGAAAGAATCTTGACTGGGGCGTAAAACACCATTGCTTCACTCCACATATCGTAGACCTAAAATTCAAGGCTCTTATTAAGGGCATTTATATTCGAATGGTGTGCTGACATCACACGACACACTCTCAAAATAATATGAACTTAGGCAAAGCCTAATAATGGGCAAAGCATGATAGTTTCAGTATTTACTATATATACCTACAAAGTTAAAGTTTTTTTGAGCGCCAGTATTAATTTTAGTATATTTTACATTTTATCAAAATTTACAAAACCCCTAAAAAAATCGTTCACAAAAATATTTAATTAGTTTTTTAAATTAAGTTTAAAACAATTTTAGTGAGTTTATGGGAAAATACCATCTACCCTTCTATAGTAATGTTGTGCCAGTAGTGGTTGTCCCTCTTTGGTCTGTGAATGTGCACAAAATGAGCAGATGACCTTCGTACCGAAATCAGATTGTCTTACAGTGGTGCACCAGATAGTGGAGGGATTTCCACAAAGAAAGAAATTCAGAGCCATCTAGTGGCGGAGAATTCAGAACTGCCGAATGGCGATCAAATATAAATGTATATAGAAGACAATAACTAAATAAATAAGATAATTTTAATTCAATAAAAAGTGACCAAAAGAGAGCATCACAATCAAGGCGGAGGTAGTTTATTCAAATTAAAAAAAAAAAATTATTCATACAATTACCCATAAACCAATGCGGTATAATGGGGCTCCCAGTGGAGCTCAAACCAAGAAGAAAGTTGGATAGGTTTACTAAATCTTCTCCAATTATTTACGCACATACGCATTACCTATAGGCCCTTTGGGCCCAGACGGGCTTTGCCCGTATAAATGCCATTAATAGAGCCTTGAATTTCAGGTCTCAATATATCCAAGTTTATACCTTTTTAGCTCACCTGAGCACAGAGTGCTCAAGTGAGCTATTGTGATCAGTCTTGTTCCGTTGTGTGTCGTGCGTCAACTTTTGCTTGTTAACACTCTAGGGGCCACAGTTTTAATCCAATTTACATCAAACTTGGCCACAGGGATCCTCTTGACCAAAGCCAAGTCAAGTCAGAACATGGGTCATGTTGGTTTAATAAATAGGTCACTAGGTCAAATCAAAGAAAAACCTTGTTAACACTCTAGAAGCCACAGTTTTTGATTAATCTTCTTCAAACTTGCTCAGAATGAAAACCTTGACGAAAGCCAAGTCAAGTTCGAATATGGGTAATGTTGGGTCATTAAGTAGGTCACTAGGTCAAATAATAGAAACCTTGTTAACACTCCTGAGGCCCCTATTTAAGTGCAATCTTCATCAAACATTGTCAGATAGATCCTCTTGACCAAAGCTAGCTTAAGTTCGTATATGACCATGTTGGGTCAATAAGTAGGTCAAATAATAGAAAAATTTTGTTAACACCCCGAGGCCCCAATTGGAGTTAAATTGTCATCAAACATTGTCAGATTGATCCTCTTAGCAAAAGCTAGCTCAAGTTCTTATATGGGCCATGTTGGGTCAATAAGTAGGTCACTAGGTCAAATAATAGAAAAACCTTCTTTACACTCCTGAGGCCCCAATTTGAGTACAATCTTCATCAAACATTGTCAGATAGATCCTCTTGACCAAAGCTAGCTTTAGTTCGTATATGGGCCATGTTGGGTCAATAAGTAGGTCACTAGGTCAAATAATGGAAAAACCTTGTTAACACTCCTGAGGCCCCAAATTGAGTGCAATCTTCATCTATGTTAGGCAGAATGATCCTCTTGACAAAAGCTAGCTCAAGTTCGTATATGGGTCATGTTGGGTCAATAAGTAGGTCACTAGGTCAAATAGTAGAAAAACCTTGTTAACACTCCTGAGGCCCCAATTTAAGTGCAATCTTCATCAAACATTGTCAGATTGATCCTCTAGACCAAAGCTAGCTTATGTTTGTATATGGGCCATGTTTGGTCAAAAAGTAGGTCACTAGGTCAAATAATAGAAAAACCTTGTTTACAACCCTGAGGCCCCAAATTGAGTGCAATCTTCATCTAACTTAGGCAGAATGATCCTCTTGACCAAGCTAGCTTAAGTTCGTATATGGGCCATGTTGGATCAATAAGTAGGTCACTAGGTCAAATAATGGAAAAACCTTGTTAACACTCCTGAGGCCCCAATTTGAGTACAATCTTCATCAAACATTGTCAGATAGATCCTCTTGACCAAAGCTAGCTTTAGTTCGTATATGGGCCATGTTGGGTCAATAAGTAGGTCACTAGGTCAAATAATGGAAAAACCTTGTTAACACTCCTGAGGCCCCAAATTGAGTGCAATCTTCATCTATGTTAGGCAGAATGATCCTCTTGACAAAAGCTAGCTCAAGTTCGTATATGGGTCATGTTGGGTCAATAAGTAGGTCACTAGGTCAAATAATAGAAAAACCTTCTTTACACTCCTGAGGCCCCAATTTGAGTACAATCTTCATCAAACATTGTCAGATAGATCCTCTTGACCAAAGCTAGCTTTAGTTCGTATATGGGCCATGTTGGGTCAAAAAGTAGGTCACTAGGTCAAATAATAGAAAAATCTTGTTAACACTCCTGAGCCACCAATTTTAGCACAATCTTTATTTAACTTAGTAAGAATTATCTTCTTGACAAAAGCTAGCTCAAGTTCGTATATGGCCCATGTTTGGTCAATAAGTAGGTCACTGGGTCAAATTATATAAAAACCTTGTTAACACATCTGATGGCTCAATTTTTGTCCAATCTTCATCAAACCTAGTCAGAACAATCCTCTTGACAAAAGCTAGCTGAAGTTTTTTTTCTGGTTCTGTTGTGTCAATAGATCGTGAGGTCAGATTATATAAAAACCCAGTTAACACATCTTAGGCCCAAATTTTAGTCCAATCTTCATCAAATTTGATCCTCCTTACAAAAGCTAGCTCAAGTTTATATATGGGTCATGTTAGGTCACTAGTTCGAAATAAAGGAAAAATTTCTTTTAAAAATAGAATCTCCAGTTTGCCAAAATCAAGCTGAGTGTACATCATTTTCAGGTAAGCGTCCAGGGCCTTCATGGCCCTCTTGTTTATGAAAAAGGCCTGAGCTAGTCATGGCGGTGTTGTGTTGTATGTAGTATTAAAATACAGTAGAATGATTTACTATCAGACGTTCTGGTCCAGATCTTTTAGCCTTGTGGTAGAGTTTAATCACAGGAACTCGTAATTGTTACTTTAACAACATTTATGTTATTTAACCATACATCATCCCACCAAAAAACAAACAACAAGGATGGACACTCGAAATTTTCAAACCTATCCTTGAACAGATCCCTTTTCTATCCACAAACATAAAATTATCCTCATTTTCTAGAATTTTAAAGGAAATATTTAGTCCAAAACATCAAGAAATGCTGTTCCTACAGAGTGCGTGTTTGAGATTTTCAAAGTGGGAAATCTCAAAATAATGGGGAGGAATGTAACAGATGGTGTTATTGTGTTTTATATATATAATGGTGTTTTTGACTTCTTGGTCCAGATCTTTTAGCCTTGTGGTAGTGTGTTTGCTTATTACCTGAAATAGCTGGTATCGATCCCCATCCGGGATACTTGGTAAGGATTTGTTTTTTAAGGTGTTTCATTTATCCTGCTACATGTATAAATGTAGTGAATTTATCTTGCATCCTAATGAAAATCAAGTTAAACTATAAAGTTTTATGTGATTGTTACTGAATATATGAAGTATTTTATAATTATTTTCAACCAAACATTTTACCTTCAACTTACATCTTAATTTTGATTACAGAATTACGATAGAAAAAGACACCAAAGTTCCTAATGCTGCAATTTTTACAGTAAATAAAGAAGACCACACCCTGGGAAACATGATAACTGCGTAAGTTACCTTAAGGGCATGATATTATACATATGAAGATAGATATATATATATATAGTGCAACTTCGGAATACTGGGCCCGTGTGTGACCCAGGAATTTGGCCGGTTTTCAGAGGGGTCGGTATTTAGAGCTCCTTATAAATTGGTATTCCAATGTAATCCGAATCTCTTCCATTTCAGAATTTTGTCAAAGGGTGCATCAACAAAATACGGAAATGTCAATACATTCTCATAAGCATTGATCGTACATGTAATTCTTAAACTTAAAAAGTACCTTGTGTATAAGTCCAAAGCTTACAAACTGGCAGATTATTACAAACAACTGTACAATATCCAAAATGGATACACATTTGCTGCTTGTGTTAGTCAGGCACACAAGTTACCCGGTTTAAATGAAACAATTTATTTTTCAAAATATATATTTTTTTTTATAAATTGTTTACACTATTTACAACATATGAGGCAAAAATATTATCTACCAGTAAATCACTTAAAATGAGGACCCATTAATTAATTACAAGCCTATTCGGTATCTCTAGAAACCGGTTTCCGGATCGTGGAGACGGGAAAATAGTAATAATATTGTTTAAAAAGTGTCTAAATCAAAAGATAGAAAAAAAAAAAGATTTTTTAAATTAAAAAAATATTTCTTAATATTTTTGCATTGTGTGGGTGATATAATATGTTTTCATCATATTCAAGTGAGGGGTACTTGACAGGTAAAAACCTCAAAATAAAGGAATTAAAACCACCAGAAAGACAATAATTGCAATGATTAGATTATCGAACAATAAAGGAAACAAATTAAAATCGATTCAATTATTTATTCAAGCATATCTTGCACAGGTAATCAGGTCTAGCAGTACAATGATATGCGCATTACGATACATTGTTTTTTCAGTAATCGGATAAGCAGATAGAAAATCATCTGTCCATTACGGTTCATTGATGCATTGCGACTCAGAAAGGCCGGTTTTCGGAAGTAAATTATTAAGATGTTACATGATTTAGACACTTAAAAAAGGCCTGTGTTAGGAATTCAGAGGGACCTGTTTATGGAAGTTTATTTTAATATAAACAAAGAAGGATTATTTCTGGGTCGGTCCAGCGTGTTTGGTAAGTGGAGGCGATCAGTTTTTAGAAGGGCCAGTATTCGGAAGTTGCACTCTATATATATTTATATGTTATTGCCTTAGTATGGTGAAATACTGGCAACCAAGGTTTTATGTTGCTTTATGGTTCACCAAGCTTTGTTGTGCAACAGGAAAGGAAAAAAATGCAACAGCCAAACTGGGACTTTAATCTGAGACCTTCCAAAAAGTAGCAGGATGCTTTACTAACCTAGCCACCTGGCCACAATTGCATATCAATAATCTGTTTATGATACCTAACCTTTATTTCTTAAAATATGTGTTCAATAATACTGTTTTGTAATTGATAAAAAAACATATTTTACATTACATTTACTTCAGTACTTTTTTATGTTACACAAGCTATACATGTTAAAGAAAAATAATACTCTTAAGTATACATATTACAGAGGAGACAAAGTATCACTATATATGCTTTATTTCATTTCATCAGTGGCTAAATGGTCTAAAGCATTTTTCGCAATGCTAAGCCTTATAATATAACCAACCACCTTAGGCAGATCCTAGTATTTTCCTCTCAAAGCAATCAGGTTTCCTCCACCATCTCAGAACCGAGTGTTACAACAGTCATGACTGAGGCGAAAAAAATCACCATTCCACTCTACTCCATATAATCAGTTGATTGAATCATGTTCACCTAATTTTGATGCTTTTTGACCATTGAATAATTTTCTTTTCTCAGACAATTAAGAAAAGACCCACAAGTGCTGTTTGCAGGATATAAAAATCCCCACCCTTTAGAACACAAATTTATCGTCAGAATTCAAACAACATCGGATTATAGTCCTCAAGAAGCTTTCACAAATGCCATTACAGATTTAATAAGTGAATTTTCACTCCTAGAGGAAAGATTTAAGGTAAGTCTGAAAATTCCTACAGTTAGAAGAGAGGTTTGGTGTAAGTTTCATAATTTTCATTCATAGAACAAAAGTTAAAGTAAGTTTTAAAATTTTAACTGTTTGAAAAATGGTTTCCGATAAGTTTTATAATTTTCAATCTTAAAAGAAAAATTAAAGTAAGTTTTAAAATTTTGCTATCAGGTGAAAGGTTTCCTTACTCTTAGAAGAAAGGATAAAAGTGAGTTGAGCTGTTACTGGTCTACATTTTCTTGATTGAAGATGGACTTGGTTGCCAAGAGGTCTTAAATGCTAACTCAAAGTGCTTCTAACCTAGTTTGCTAGAATCCCATTCAACAAAGAGCCTGGTTTGAATAAGAATGTCAGTTTGCTTACTCAAGGTTTATGGTTTTCTCCAAGCACTCAACATTTAGAAATGAAAGTCATGGGTCTTTTGGACTAGACCTTAAAAACCGATGAATTTATTGCTGTCAATTGATTATAAACAATCCCATCATATTTAAAAACAAACAGCAAACATTTAAGATGGAAAAATGAAAGAAAATCTGCATGTAAAAAACTTAAAACTTCTTTTGAAAAATTAGTCACCGAACAAATACAAAAACGATAAACCATATATGCTGGATGTCATGATGTCACTGGTCGTCAGACATTGGGTACACTAAAACTGACCTGGGATGACCTAGTGAAACAGTATCATAATTTCCTAAGAATGGGTGATACTAACCCACCGAGCATGGAGGGGAGACTTAGTTCTCGACTGGACAGCCAGGCCTCACCCTTGTAAAAGGCATAATTAAAGGCCTGGGTAATCTAAACAGAATAATAATGATGATTCACAAAGCAATAGGAAAATGTACAATAGCTAGACTTCAGATATAGCACTTTTAGCATAAATTGTTTCCTCCACTAAAAATTCTGCAGGGGTTGATAATATTTGACAGCATTATCACTACAAATTTTAAAATATTTTGAAATTATTTATATTATAACATGGTATATATGTGAAAAGTAATGGTCACCACACATTTCCTCTAGGTTCTTACAGATGATTTTGCAACACAAAACAACTTCTTGTTAGTTTTCTGAAAGATATTTTCTGTGGATTGAAAACCGAGACATCTTGTGATCTTATATTTGGCAAATGACTCAATTTTCCATGCTGCTGAACTACCATTATTTTCATGCTTCAGTTATTTCAGCACTTTGTATTTCTGTTTATTGCAGGAAGCTGTTAGAGAGAGACAGGAAGGAGAGATATAAATAGACATGATGTAATAAATAACTGTTTGGATGTAACATTCTTGAGTAAGGATTTTCCTGCAAGAGTTGACTACCAACTAGAAATTATTCATAAATGTTGAAAATGCAAACTCTGCCATCTGATGTACTAAGAGAATCATGTTATAAGAAAAGAGAGATGTTTAAAAACGGAGTGACTGCCATTTCCCCGTAAAACTTACCAGTAACTTTTCACTCTCTGTACAGAAATATGTGTTGTTGGCTTTGGCAATAGGATGTATAAGTCTTGTCATTATTGAATTCAATTTCACTTTCCAGGGAACAAGAAGATCATTGGAGATGTTCTCAATCTATTAATCATTCATTTCCGCAACTGAGAGTTTTTAAATTTTCAATTTTGTGTTTAAGTTCAGTTATGGTGACTATAGAAGTTGGGAGAGACATCTAATACCATAGAATTCTTGTTTGTTTAAATTGCATCAATAATAATTAGGTTTAAAAGGTATCTCTTGGTATATTCAGCTATTTGGAGGGATTGAACATGTGTTTCATTTCTCCAAATTATTTACACATAAAGTGTGTATATAGCCTTGACAAGTACATAGCAGATTCAAAACATTTTATGTTTCATCTGGTTTTTTTTCAGCAATCATTGTGTCATTATGGTTTATTTTCATAGCTTTATGTGCTAATTTTTGAGTATATTTTATGAAAATTTAAAAATTAACACATCGAAAATCGAAACTTGAAAACCTTATATATATATATATATATATATTTGTAAATATTTCCCTTGATGTTATGTTTGCTGGCAAAAATTTTCATGTTTTATCATGTTGCATCTCCAAGTCATGTACATAGTCATGAAAAAAATAGAAATTTTTTAAACATTTTCCTTTTTTTTTGAATCACCATTGTATCATTATAATAAATTTTAAAATGTCATTCTAATTAAATAAATTTCTTATTCAGTTAAGACAAGCTGAAACCATTTTTTACCAAACCTCCTCATTGAGCAGGGACAGGCCTTGGTGTGGGAGTGTTCAAACAGGCATACTTAGTGCCTCTCAATGCCCTGATTGATATACCACTTGGGCACATCCTAGTGTGAGAAAGTTTGTCAGTTCAGTTGTCTAAGGTCAGTGGCTTCTACAGGCACTTCAGTTTCCTCAACTATTCCTGAACAGATGGTCTCGATATAAGAAAAGGATTCTTGACTTGGGTGTAAAACACCATTAATCCAATAAAGTTTTCATTAACATCTGTAAATGAAATACATGTGTCAGATTAAAAACTACCGTCGGAAGATAAAAAAGAACAACTCTTTAACAATATATATGCAACAAAAGAAACATTTAGAGGCTTGTGGTCAAAGAGTTGATATGTTTGTTTAGATGATACAGGTTATTTTTTTGAATATTGTATCATTTTGTTTTTAAGATAAATGTGTCATTTTGTATCATATCAGATGTTAAAAAATTAGATACAGTTGTATCCCTTTGAAAAGTTTCAATCCTGGTTTCACTGAACTTCATCAAGCATGAGGTATAATGCTTTTGAAAATGGTGAAAAGAGATCAATTTAATGTTCTAAACCAATGATTTTTTAAGATTCTGTAATCCATGTATTTCAAACATTATATTGATTTCATAAGAGATATTTATATTGTTGTCATGACAAAGTTTTCCTTGATCTTTTCAGCCTAATATCATGTTGCAGTTTAAGAAGAACATTCATCTATTTTTTTTATCCTCATTATCTCATGTATATTTGTTGGTAAATGTAGATAAGTGTGTGTGTGTGTGTGTGTGTGTGCACGTGTGTGGGTATGTGCATGTGTCCATGTATGTGTGTGTGTTATATTACAATAACAAAATCTGTGTTTCATATTTGTTATACCATGTATGTTGTAGAACCTTGGAAAACTATTTCTGAGGGGAAAAAAATTTAAAAACCGTCTTAATTAAAAAAACTTGTACAAACTAATAATGTTTTGTTATATTGACTTGTGTAATTCATTTATACTGTATTCTCATAGTCTTATGACATCTAGTTTTCTTTGTTCCACCCAAAAACAAAAAACCCAAAACCAAAAAAAAAAATGTTGGGTCAATAAATATATTTAGGTCAATGGATCAAATTACAGAAAACTTGGTAAACACTCTTTAGGCTTCAACTGAAGCTTTATCTTCTTCAACCTTGCTTAGAATGGTTCTCTCGACAATAGCTAAGCGAAGTTCATTAAATGGTTAGGATGTGCCAATATGTAGGTTAATTGGTCAAATAACAGGAAAAAACTTGTTATCACTCTAGTAATCATAATTTTTGCACAATGTTTATCAAATGCATAGAATGATCCTCTTGAGAAATGACAAGACTCGTATATGGAATTTTCTTTTTCAGTAAATAGGTCACTAGGTTAAATCTGAAAAAAAAAACTTTGATTACAACTTCCAAGGTCTTATAGGATTTATTTGCCTTTCAAAAATGTTATAACCAGGCGTGAAAATCAATTTATGCTTTAAAAAAAAAAAAAAAAAAAAAAAAAACCGGTACATCTAGTCTTAATAAAGAAAAAAGCAATACAGTTTCCGATATTGTTTTTAAGAGTAAAGGCAATATTGTTTATTATGAACATTGGTAAAATATTTGTCCCAAAACAGTTTTAGGGTACTGAATTATTTCTAATCTACTATACTTCGATGGAATTGCCTTGGAATATAAAATATCACGCCTGGATAACACATTTTAGTTGGAAATAATTCAATTTGTTTTTTAAAAAAACCCTTATATTTGTAAAAAAAAAAATTTATAATAACTTAAGCCCCAATGTAAAGAAAGATCTTTTGTCCATTTAATGGCGATACCCCTAGTGGAATGAAGAAATGATATTTTTACAACTACTATGACACAAAACATCATTTCTGCACTCTACTAGGGGTATTGCCATTATATATCATAACTTCTCTTCGTAAAACTGGTTGGTTGTTAGTTATTTTTTAATGTCTCCTGCAATTTCAAAGCTTTTTTGACGAGAGCAACTTATTTATATCTAAGAATTAAACAAAGAACAAGTGCGTGAATGTGTCTGATGTTAGAGAGTTAATCATGGTCTGCCCTTCTCTAGCGTGCACACGGCATTTAGATGCTTGCTCTCTGAGTCAATCTGACAAGTATAACAATCCCCCAGTCATACCATCTTGGGTTAACCAGTTATACTCTTCTTGCCAAGCGTCAGAGAGGAAAAATAGTCAAGATTTAGTCTTGGAACCGGTCGGGGTTCGTTCCAACGACCTCCTGCTCCCGAGGCGGTCCTTTGTGTAAGGATATATAACTAAAGGTAGAATAATATGACAGAACTAAGATACTAATGTTAATCCAAAGTGCTTACCATCTCCAGTTTGATTGGGAATGTTCAGAGAGATAAATTAAAGTAATCTTTTTTTATCCCCCACTCCAACGAAGTATATATATATATGGGATATAGAAATGGGTTCCGTCCATTCGTCTGTTCGTCCGTTCGTCCGTCACAAGTACAATGTTAAGTTTTTCCGTTAAAGTTTTTCAAACAGTTAAAATTCTTCATAATTTTTCATTCTGATTTTAACAAATTATTATTATTATTATTATTATTATTATTAATTTATTTTTAAACATATGTATATGTTTTTACATAATTTATTGACCAAAAAACCCATCTAGAACACAATGTTAACCTTTTGCGTTAAAGTTTGCTACATGTTTCATATGATGTATATGATTTAAGAATAGCAAGTTAATAATAATAAATTCATACAAAAAGAAATAGTGCTATTACTTCAGAAGTGTTTACATATTTCTCTGCAACATTTTATTCCTGCAATTTTAGTATTTCTTAGTAAAAATGCATATTTTATATGAAAAATGTACATTTTGAGAAAATGAACTTGCTTATTTATTTAATAGGATTTTCTGTAGAAACCCTAGATTTCTCATGTAATTATTAAAAGAAGTTTAACATATACACATGGTTTTTAAGGGGTTCAGTATTTTTTGGGTAAATATGTCAATTTTAAAAAGAAAACACTGATTTAAAGAAAATTCTTTTTTGTGGCTATTATTAATTTACTGTTATCTTTGATGGAGTTCTTTATATTGGGTGGGTATTTTAGTGTAGGATTTTATTCTGAAAAAATATACATTTATTATTTATTATACAAATATATTTAAAACAAAAATCATAGGCCCAATAGGGCCTGTGATGCTCAACTGGCTGCATATGTAAGACAATGTTTGTTTTTGTTTGTAATGCTGTTTAACGTTCAACTTAAAAATATTTCACTTATACGGAGACCGTCAGTTTTGGAAATGGTTGAGGACACTGGAGTTAGAAGAAAACCACGACCAAGCAGCAATAAAACAAACATACCAGTCCTTATCCAAGTTAACTGACAAACTCTCAAAGATGTGGTGCTAGCGCCACTGGGACGTCAATGCGAAATGTCAGGGGTGAGAGGTGCTGTGAATCGTAACATCGAATGCTTAAGACCACTCGACCACTGTGGCCCCTGTAAGACAATGTGATGTGGTTACCATAATTGGTTCATCAGCTAAAGATGGGAAATAAATTGAACTTATCACCATTTTTTCTTCATTGAAGCCTACTTTGCAACACACACATGCAGGCACGCTTCGTCATGCTATAAACTCAGTTAGGTTTAGCCAGTTGAGCTTAAAATGGATCCACAATGACTATTTTTGTTTTGTTCTATATCTAGTAACCAGGGGCATCTTGGACTGGTACAAACTGTTGTGTTTTTCTATTTATAGTTACAGCGGCCAGTGGATGTCGGTCGGGGTTGTCTGATACAAACTTTAGTCAGGCCAACGTAGGGACCTTCCACACCAAATTTGGTTCCAATTGGCCCAGTGGTTTTAGAGGAGAAGATTTTTACTAAATATTACACCTAATTTGCATATTTCTTAAAAATTAGGTTAATAAAAATCTTTTCAGAAAAAAACCCGTTATATATATTGAATCCCATACAGTATACTTTCTATATTTAAAATTTGAGCTCAATCGGTGGAAAAAAGGATTCACAATGGCCATTTATGTTTTTTTCTATTTTTAGTCACGGCGGCCATCTTGGATGTCAGGTGGGGTTGCCTGGTAAAACCATTAGCCCAATTGGCTTAGTTCAGAGGAGAAGATTTTCAAAGATTTCACAAAATATTGCACCTAATTTGCATAATTTGTGAAAATTGGGTCAACGAAAAAAGACTCGGAAAAATTCATTACATATGTTGAACCGCCCCCCTTCCCCCACAATATACTTTCTACATTTCGAATTTGAGCTAAATCGGTGGAAAAATGGATCCACAATGGCCATTTTGTGTATTTTCTATTTATAGTAACAGCGGCCATCTTGGATGTCAGACGGGGTTGCCTGGTACAAACTTTGGTCAGGCCGACGTAGGGACCTCCCACACCAAATTTCGTTCCAATTGGCCCATGGTTTCTGAGGAGAAGATTTTCAAAGATTTCACAAAATATTGAATTCCCCACAATTTACTTTCTACATTTCGAATTTGAGCTCAATCGGTGGAAAAATGGATCCACAATGGCCATTTTTGTGTTTTTCTATTTATAGTAACAGCGGCCATTTTGGATGTCGGGCGGGGTTGTCTGATACAAACTTTAGTCAAGCAAACGTAGGGACCTTCCACAACAAAATTGGTTCCAATTGGCTAAGTGGTTTTTAGAGGAGAAGACCAAAGTTTACGCACGCACGCACGCACGCACTCTTCGCCATGCCATAAGCTCAGCTGGCTTTAGCTTTAAGGGATGATGATTATAATGGTACTGCTGTTGATGACAATGATGATGATGTATGCTGCTGATGGTGTTGAAATTATGCTAGGGATGATGTTGAATTTTCTTAATGATGTTGCTGATGCTGCTGATGATGATAAAAACTTGCTCTTGATGACTTTCATACAGTGGAACATACGTGTAATGAATATCTTTAGGTGAGCAAAATTAGTAATATATAATAGTAATTATTACATTGTCACATACATATATATTTTTCATCAATAGCATATTACATGTGGAATTTTTCAACCAACAACTTGTCTTTTTGATGATGATGAGATGAAGATGATGAAAAATTTTCTCTTTGATTATTTCCTATTTTTCAAAATAATGTCATATATTTTAACATATGCATTTTAACCTAAATAGCTTATAATCACTTTTGTTTTCAATGAATATAACATCAACAACAACAATATCAACAACAAAAATTGAAAAAAAACATGAGAAAAAGAATCAAGTTCTATCCATGTGCTACTGCTGAAAAATGTTTACAGCTAATGAACAGGAAATTTCAACAGTCTCAGACCATATCAATGATGTTTCTGAGTCAGTCAATGAAAATGATATGTCACCAGATTTGCTTGTACCTGATAATCATAAGTCAACTGTAGAAAGCTTACTATCAGACAATTCAGATTTATTTGCAGAAAAGGATACTGACTTGACCCAAACAGACTTAGTCACAATGTCCATTGATACAGATGACCATCCTCCTATCAGGCTTCGCCCCTATAGAGCCCCACTTACGTAACAAGCTCAAATCTCCGATGCAGTCGACCAAATGTTACAAGCCAAAGTTATCGAACCTTCTGACTCACCATGGTCCTTCCCTTGCATCTTAGTAAAAAAGAAAGATGGCTCTCTTCGCTTCTGTGTGGATTATAGGAAGCTTAATGCTATTACTCGTCCTAATTCTTGGCCACTACCCTTAATAGATGACATTTTAGCCAAATTAGGCAAATCTAAGTACTTCACGTCTCTCGAATTACGTAGTTGCTATTGACAACTTTTGCTTAACCCAGATGACCGTCCAAAGACCGCATTTGCTTGTCATTCTGGTCTCTTCCAGTTTCGAGTTGTCCCATTTGGCTTAATGAATGCTCCTCAGGTTTTCTCTTATGCCATCTCTAAGCTTCTCAATGGGATGCAACATTTCGCTGTTGCATACCTAGATGATATTCTTATATTTTCAAAGTCTGCGGATGAACACCTAAATCATATAAATCAGATATTCCAGCGTTTACGACAACATCGTCTTAAGCTTAAGCTAAAGAAATGTGCTTTTTTCCAAACAGAAACAAACTACCTTGGCTTTACAATAAATCGTCAGGGCATTAAACCAGATGAAAACAAAGTAACCTCTATTCGCGGCATGTCATGTCCAAAAACAGTAAAACAATGCCGTTCTTTTATTTCTATGTGCTCTTATTATCGCCGTTTCATTCTAAACTTTTCAGCTATTGCTGCTCCCTTAATTCACCTCACTAAAAAGTATGTAAAATATAAATGGACAGACGAATGCACCAAAGCCTTTAATTACCTTAAGGATAGTCTTTCAATTATTCCCCTGCTTAGTTATCCCGATACATCCAAACCTTATACTCTCTATACAGATGCAAGCGATTCATGCATTGGTGCAGTCTTGACTCAGAAATGTGACCCAGGTGAAGAAATAATCCCAGGTGAAACTCACGAAAAGCCAATTTACTTCTTGTCTCACAAACTAAGCAAACCCCAATGTAAATGGAGCACAATAGAAAAAGAGTTTTACAATATTCATTTTGCCTTGAACAAGCTTCACCACTATCTTTATGGCGCTACATTTACTATCAAAACTGACCATAAACCTCTACAATCGGTGTTAAACTCAGATTGCAAAAATAGAAAAGTCCAACTATGGTCTCTCAACCTAATGAATTACAACGCCAAGATTGAGTATCTAGCCGGCAAGAAAAACATTATAGCTGATATGCTGTCACGACTTCCGGATCTTACAACACCGACTGACATGCCCTCGGATAATGACGACACCTTCAATATATCTGAAAACACCTTTGAAATAAACACTTTTAACTCAAACGAATTTAACCCCACTTCATATGCACACTACACACCACAACAAGACAACATTTTCAACACTGATTCAACTAGCTTTCACAAGTTAGATATGAAGGAAGAACAGGCTAAAGATTTATCCATAGTGCAACACATTAACGATATCAAAAGTAACACAAATGAAAAGCACACCAACAAACTTCATCTTATTGATGACATGCTTTACTATATAAGCAATCTCGACTCTGATCCCACCTTACGCTTATATGTTCCCGAACATCTTCGCAAGCCTGTAGTTCAGGATTATCATACCAACAATGGCCACCCCGGCATTGACCGCACCTTCCGAGCCATTAAGCAAAAGTATTATTGGCCAAAACTATATAAAGATCTATCACAACATATTTCTGCTTGCATCACTTGCCAATCTCATGCTTCCACTAGAATTAAGTTACCGCTCCAAGTAACTGATGATTCTCCTTTTCCATTTGCAAAAATCCAATTAGACTTATTTCGACCTCACCCAACAACTGCAATGGGCAATAAATATATCGTTAGTTTCATTTGCACACTAACAGGCTGGATTGAAGCTTTTGCCATTAAATCCAAAGAGGCCGAAAACATTGCACATCTGCTCTTGAATGAAGTTTTTCCACGACATTCCTGTTGCTTAGAACTTGTAACAGATAATGGCACCGAAATTGTGAACCGCATTGTTAGAGAAGTTTTAGAGATTCTGCGCATTAACCATGTTCGGACTCCCCCCTATAATCCCACAGGCAATAGTAAGGTAGAACGTAGTCATCAAACACTCAACAATACACTTGCTAAACTTATCAACAAACACACAACTACCTGGGATACTATGCTGCCACATGCTCTTGCTGCCACTTGTTTCAACATTAATGAAACATCTAAACATAGCCCATTTTTATGCTCTATGGGCGTGATCCAATTCTACCTATTGACACAATTCTAAAACCACGACGTAAATATATGGGTGAAGATTATCACAAAGTTGTCCTACAAAACCAACATGAAGCATTTACTATACACACGCATAGCACCCAAAAGGCAAAACAAAGTAGAGTTCAGAAAGCTAACCAAAACACAACACCTATCAATTTCTCGGTTGGTGACGCTTGCTATCTCAGAAATCACACACGACAAAACAAATTAGAACCCAAATGGACACCGCATTATCGTATCACCGAACAAAAATCCCCAACAACATTTATTATAAAAAATCAACTTGACAGCTCCACTGTCAAAGTAAGTGCTAAACATTTGAAACACGCACACTGAGACAATTGGGAAATTCCTACTCCTTCATCCACAGATGGACGTCCAGTTCGACAAGCCACTTACACAACTCCTCCTCTTGTTTCTGAGAACTCTGATTATGACTCAGATTCATCAATGGACATTCCACTGGCAGAATATGCTAAAAAACATACAAATAAACAAACTTCACAAATCAACACAAATACTACAGCCAACATACAAACTTCCACACCAACAAATAGTCAAACTAATTCTATTGAGACTTCTTTAGCTCATAGCTATTCTAACTCTCATGATGTATCCGTACAAACAAACTCACCAACAAACACATCGTTACAAGATGTAGCTTCACCACAACCTACACATACACCACAAACCCCACCTCATTCGTCTGATACATCTTCCACCAAAAATTCAATTCTTTCAATAATCACGCAACAAAATAATCTTCTAGCATCCCTATTGACCAATTAATTTTTTTTTACTTCAGGCACACGCCAGCACCCTTGTGCTATCACTATGAAGGTTTTGCTTGTTTTGTGCATTTTAATTGCAATCACGTCCTCAACCAAGGTCTCAGAAAATGTAATTTTTTCAAAAACAAACGTAATAAGTACAACTCGCTCAAAGTGGACCATTTCATATGCTATCAACTTTAATGATTTTAAGTTAATATTAAACAATACAAAGAAAGGCATTAACCAAGCATACTCCCTTCTTACGAAAGCAGAGAACTTAACAAATTCTTTTCAATCTCCTCCCCATCTCACTCTCTTTACCCAAGAGACACTATTTACACAATTAAATAACGCTACCACTTTTCTTGATACCCAGTACAACGAACTTATTTCTCTCCTTACTGATTTTCAAACTTTACACAGACAAAAACGTGGTCTTTTTAATTTTATTGGCAATGCTTTTAGTTTTCTTTTTGGGACACCATCATCTGATGATTTACAAAAAATCAATAAAAACATTCGTATAATTGCTACTAATCAACAGGAAATGCGACATGTTGTACATGATAGCCTTACAATCCTAAACGCTACTCGTTTTCAAGTGCGCGAAAACAGAGATAAGCTAAATTCCCTACTCAGTTATATTTCTCACACATATACGGAATATAAAAACAATTTTGATGCCCTTACAAAAACCATTGCACATACAACAATCTTCTCGCAATTACATGCTCACTTATCGATGTTTATAACAGATGTTCACTATCTCTTAACTGAAGTTGCCAACCATATTCAAAATTTAAAATTACAACTTAACATGCTTTCTCTAAGACACCTTTCGCCTAGCACCATAACACCTTCTTTATTACGTTCAACACTGACAGGCATTCAAGCTCATCTTCCAAAATCCCTAGAACTCCCTCAAAATCCTTCTACCAATTTATGGGAGTATTACCAGTTTCTCCAATGCTCCACTATTATTGACCCAAACCATATCATTTTTTTGATTGACATTCCTTTACTTGACTCTTTTAATAAATTAGAAGTTTATCACATATTTAATTTACCCATCCTTATGAATGCAACTGCATCTGACAAGTGTACTACATGTAATTTGGTTGCTAAATATCACCTTGAAGCTAATGCTATAGCTATCAATGTAGAACGAACCCGTTATATGTTTATTACTGATAATGAACTTGCACCCTGTGTGAACCCGGTAAACAAGTTTTGTCATCTTTAATCCCCAATCTACCCCATCAATCTAAGCACTCACTGTGTAACTGCCCTATTTATGGCAAAGGAAGATAATATACATAAATATTGTAAAACAGATGTTTCTACCTCTTTTCAACTTCCACAGGCCGAGCTTATTGCAGAAGGTCTTTGGGTCATTGCAACTTACTCAAAAATATCTTTTTCAGTAGTTTGTGGAAATAGTACACTGCCTTCAAATCACATCACAGCTACACCACCTCTCGCCTTAGTACAGTCAGACCTATCATGCACAGCATTTAGTGATTTTGTAACACTACCTTCATTTCACAAACATTCATCAAAGTTGATAAATTTACATGAATTTTCAAATGCATTTACGCAAATTAATTTTTCAGCTATTTCCATTTGGAAACCATTCCATCTTGCATTCCCCGTAAATCATAATCTTACTATCCCTGATCAATTAATAAACATAAAACAAATGCCACTTGATAAATTAATTCATGAAATAGATTCTGTACAACCCGTTACAAATTCTCCAAATTTTTTTGGAAAACACGGATTGGAAATTTTTTTGTTTTTAACACTGGTAGCACCATTATTTTTATAATTTTATTATTTCTTACTTATAAAGTATTCCAACTTATCAAATTTCGATTTATAAAATCAAGCAGAACCTCAAAAAGTGATATCCCAAATTCAGCAGTGCCTACCATTGTTTCCAACACATCGCTAATCAATGCACCTGTACATCCAGCGTCGCCTCCAACATCGCCAATGCCACCACGGAGTGTTTTATTAGAGCCACTTACTGCCGCCACGCCTCTTCTTGGAACCACGGAAACAGCTGTTGTTCCAGTCCAGAAACCACTATATCCGCAGATTGCGTATTAATAATATTTATTTAAATTGTGTTCTGACATTGCTCTACTTTTTTCATCTACGAGTGTGTTTTCCATATATATATATATACATTTATTTACATATACATGTATATAATTTTTTTTAACAATATAGTGATATCCAATTTTATTTATCACAAATAACCAACATTGATGTGCGCCATAGCCACCCATCCTAGATATTGCCTACAAGACGGCTGATATGTTCATCGAATTAGTGCAGATGTCATGCCGGGATGAACCTTGGAATTCACATATGTTTAAAATTCAAACAATTGGATAATTTATTTTCTTATGGACAAATTATAGTTTTTCATGTTTTATACATGAATGTGTCCATATACTTATATAATATTATTCCGCCATTTGATAATTCATATAAACAAGTTATATAGTTTTTTGTTTTTTTTTCATGTTTTATACATGAATATGTTTATATATTCTATAATCCTATTTCGTAAATTATAGACTAGTTTAGTTTTACGTGTTAAACGTAAATGTGTAAATATTTCACACACCGTTGGATCATTCTTTACGGACAATACTTAGTTTGTACGTGTTATATTAATTCATCGTTGGATTTAATATTGGTTATTCCTTTGTTTTGAAACCGTCAATAATGGACAAAAAAAATAAATAAACTTGTTCGTCATTTAACCTTCAATTATGGCAGAAATAAACTTATTCTTCATTTGTTTTAACAAATGTTCTACTATATCAATTTTCGACGTTGGACAAAGTGTTTTTTCTATTCATTTGGACATTCCAGAAAGTATTTAAAAACAGCAAATATGAACTTTAAAACTGTCAAATTTTTTCTTTCTTTCTTTTCTCAGCTGTAGTTTCCTTTGTACTTTTCAATGAATAATAATAATTGTAAAAAAAAAATACACACAACACTGCTGCTTAACCATACTTTTTACCAATTTAAATTCATTATTATCTTTGGCAAAAAAAGAAAATGTTTAGAACAAATATTTTCTGTGCTCTACAAAAAATCAAATTATTATCCAATAATTTTATTTTTTGAGAAGGGCATAGAACGTATGTAACGAAATAAGAAAATGTATAGAACAAATATTTTTTAAATTATAAAATTCCAAATACATTACTTATCTAGCCTATATACCCTCAGGCATCTCCTTGTACCAAATTAGTTGGACAAATGACATCACAAGCCTGAAGCATGTCGTTGGTCAATACCAAACTTGTTAAGGTCGTCTGCCAGGCCTTAATTACGAAATACATACATGTCTTTAGTAAATATCATCCTTTCGACCTTCCTAACATGTTATGTAACCTTAAGGTATAAATACTTGGTTTAAGCAGTACTAAGACATACTCACAGAGACACACAGATACGCACACACCAGGACGGCCAGGAATTAATATAAAAAAAAACCTGAAACTGCAACAGTTGTTCCGCTTTCATTACAATTTTTATTAGTAAACAACATGTAGACACAGCGTGTTATTCTATGATTTAATAAAAATTACATTGATATTATATTCTACCAGTTCTATGTATAATTTGAAAACAGGACAAAGTTCCAGAGTATTCTAGAGAACGAACAAATCTTCCTACTTTGACATAATACGTATATATTTTTAAAGAATTCCTGTTTTATTTCGATGTACCATACGAGCACATTTCCGAAATTCATTCCTCATCAGTGAAACTAGAGGACCGAAAAATAAGAAAGATAAAACAAATTCAATAAGCTCAATGAAATACAATTTCGAGCTCCAATACAATTTTTTTTTATTAAACCTGCGATTTGTTACATTTATTAGACATTATTTAAAACCTCACAGTCAAAATACCCAATAAATTTTCATGTTGATAAGACTCTATCAATTTGTCGCCATCTTTGTTCTTCACGCTCCTGTTAGGTAGTGTTGGAGTTTGTAAAAAAAAAAAAAAAAATTGGATTAAAAATAAGTTCTTGAATGTGTGAAATGTTTGAGCGTGTTTTATGGTCTGCCTTAACCTATCGAGCGCTTGACGACATTTAGATGCTACCTCACAGGACCATTTTGACGCGGACAGGTGTAACACTCCCCAGTCGCACTCTCCTAGGCCTGTCACGTGGTGAACCAGTCGATTTTCTCTTCAAGCTTCAGAGAGGAAACATGGTATCAGAATTCAAGTCTTTAATTTGAACCGGTCGGGGTTCGAACCCACGACCTCCTGCTTCGGTGGTCCGATGTGCCTACATGTAAGGGTATATATATAAATTACTTAAGATCAAAATGCTCGCCATCTCCGGTTGATTGGAAATGATCAAATGAGTTTAGAGAGATAAAATTAAAGTAATCTGTTTTTTCTTCATAAAAAATGTAATTGGATTAACTCATAGTTAAATTTTATATTGCTAGGTAACATTTTAATAATATTTCATATTTTCAGGTAACAAATAATTCATTATCAATATTTCTTGTAACATTTTATTAACTCATAATTCATATTTTATATTTTCAGGTAGCATTTGATTAAATCATCATTCATATATTATATTTTCCGGTAACATTTGCAAACACTCATAGTTAATATATTTTATCTTCAGGTAACATTTGATTAACTCATAATTAATATTTTACATTCTCAGGTATAAATGATGTCTTTTGTTTAATAATAACCGAGTGATTTTTTAACTGGAAACGGGAAGGCCTTACAGGTTGCAGTCACTTCAATATTACCAACAAACCATCTGTCGAAGCATCCTCCACAATAATCAGCGCTGAAACAGAAAATTGATATACATGTAGTTCATTTCGCCTCAGTAAAAAGGATTTTGATTGGTTAGACCTTTTCTGTTATTTAATTGGCTATAAGTGACGTCATGTTATCATAGACGACATATAGAGACTTAATTTGTATTCTTACACCACAGCGATGCATTTGCTTGCTTTGATTGTAAAAATATTGAATGCGTTGATTTTTGTTAACACATTATATAAATGACGTTATAAGATATGAAAACAATTTAATTTGTGTTAGGATTGGACATTTGGATTTGCAAATAAATCATGATTCGCGTGTGCAAAGTGTTTCTTTCTTTTAAAAAATTACATTTTAAAAAAGAAAAAATAATTTTCATTTAGGAAATATGTTTTTGGGAATGTTGATTTAGGATATCATTCTTAATATCTTTAACGCACGCTTTCATTGAATACATGATTAGAAAACAAATGCACGAACCACAACCAAACATTATACACCACCTGCATAGTTAACCATATCCGGATCGATAGGATTGGCTTGGATTGGATAACATAGTCCATATCGCGAAAGTTAATAGCCGCGAATAAAAGTCGGTTTACAGTATATATATATATACTGTAAACCGACTTTTATTCGCGGCTATTAACTTTCGCGATATGGACTATGACTGATTTTTTTTAACTACTTCCGTAAACAAAATGTTGCGTAAACAGTAGTATATACATCGTATGTACTAGTATACTAAGCGATATTAATCCGATAACGAATTTAATAAACAAGTGATTTATACTCACTAGCGTTTGGCGTTTTTGTATTGTTTAAGCTCATAACATTTTATTATTACTGGTGGTCTTAACCATGTCGGTTGTACAATGGCTTCAAAAATCGAAAACTGGATCAAATGTACCATAGACACTAGAAAAATGTTTAGAAATATGTGTTCCTGATCCAAATGATGAAACAAACCACAGAAAACTGCTGATGTGCAGTATGCCAATTCAGAAGTTTTAAAAGTTTTGTCAACTTCATTTTGTATAATACCGTTTTTGATAACAAGTTCGCGACGATTAACTTTCGCGATTATTTTGCTCTCGCGAAACACGCGAAAGTTAATAGCACGCGAATAAAAGTTGGTTTACAGTATATTTATATATATATATATGAAGTTATAAGAAACGAATATATTTTATTTGTTTTAGGTTTAGACATTTTGCATATAAAACATAATTCGCTTGTGCAAAATGTTTCTTTTATTTTTACATATAAAAAAAAAACAAATTTATTTAGGAAAAATGATTTAAGTTTTCATTCTTAACATCTTTAACGCACGCATTCATTGAATACATGATTCGAAAATAAAATGCATGAACCACAGCCAAACATTGTACACTACCTGCATAGTTTACCATCTCCGGATGAATAGGATTCGCTTGGATAGGATAACTGGTGTTTTAAGCCGCAGGAATGATTCTTTACCTTATATCGACTTGCTCATTTTTGGACGCATGAAGAAAACCTGAGTACCAGGAGAAAACCACCGAACTTTCTTACACCAATTTTTTTCAGATTCAAAACCAAGATGTGTGTGGCGTTGTGATTGGTCAGCGCGCTATAGACAATACGGCTTACAAGTCCCTTGTTTTTCAGAAGAATTATAAACGACTAGATAATTGTTTCCAATTAAATTAAAGACAGTAAGCTTTTACAAAAATATATAAATTTAAAAATTACAATTCTTTTATTCCTGTTGTCACGTCTTACAAATTTCAACATTTACAAAAACTTGTTTTACTTACAAACATCTTGCCCAAGGTATTTGTGGACACTGAGAAACCTGACACGGATTTAAATAACAGTACACCCTTTCGAGCCATGGTGGACAAATACTACCTATATAAAATACATAAATAAGACATTGATAAGAGCTGAATAGGACTTCTAGCAACTATATACAAAATCGGGCAACTATAGGAAAACGGACAACTTTATAGGGAATCGAGTAACTCATCAAATGTGATCCGAAATTTTCTCTTACTCCAACACAGTTAATGTCTGCCGGGTGTGTGTAGGGTCAAAATAATTTCTATATAAAAAACACATTTTTTCTATACCGGCTGGTGACAAAATATAGACATTGTTCTCACCTGACATACAGCTTCCAGGCATACAACAAACAAGTGTGGACTACAACAAATAATGTTAAGTATTCCTCGACCATTGTTTAACAATTTTGTGATAGTGATAAGGTGTGCCGACATTGTCCTGTCCTCGGTGTCTACGATAGTCCTTTCCCAACATTTGCTAAATGGACATATTAGTAGGTCACAGTGTTTTAATAATATGTGGTTATCAGATTTCATTATGTTTAAGCCTATAGATTGATAATTTTATGAAAGCTATAAATTGCTAGTTCGCAATAAAATAAAAACAGATAAGGACAAAGAATATTCAGTTTTTATATATCTTTTCGATGCTCTTCAAAATAGGGTGAAGGTCACGGAAAAACCTAATTTTGTACTTCTGTCGTTTTTATGGTATTGTGCTTTTTGAATTTAAATGTAGCTTTTTTTAATTAAAAAGCTATAAATTGAAAAAAAATATTATAATTCACTCAACCACTTAAGACCAAATATAAATTTAAAACCCCTTCTTGAACTTTTAGTAAATTGTGTGGGCCCCTTTTTGTTGTAGGCTGTTATACGTGTGTGTGTGTGTGTGTGTGTGTGTGTGTGTGTGTGTGTGTGTGTGTGAATTACCTGGCGGAGCAATAAAGACCGATGCCGCAACACCTGCAATAAATTATAAGCATTATTAACATCATCTTAATCTATCTATTCAATAGAATATACTCATATAACCATACGCCTGCGGTTATGTTTCTTTATTTTATTTACTATAAAATGTTCACCAAACAAAAATTACTGAAAAATACAGATGCACTAGTCCTCTCATATATATATATATATATATATATATATATATATATATATATATATATATATATATATATATATATATATATATATATATAGTATATATTGTCCTTCTCTTCGACATACATAAACTTAAAAGAATAACATCAAATAGAAAAACTAAATGCCTAAATCA
>CM056607.1:30656651-30681651 GCA_029721355.1 Tegillarca granosa
CTGAAAGATATCTTTCACTCTCCGTCATTATTTGTGGGCCTCGGCGAGTTGTCTATAGCGCGCGCTTATGGATCGCCTAGGTTCAAATGTCATTCAGGAGCAAATCCTAATGCATGAAACTTATCTGTCCACTTGACGAAAGTCGTTTTGTTTAAAACATTCGGGTTTCCACAACTTTTCTTCAGAACTGATCTTGACCGCCTCGATATATGTGAAAGAACCATGACTTGGGCATAAAACACTATTGCTCCACTTTTAATCATGGCGCTTGCCAATACTAAAATTATCATTTCGTTAAGACAGAAGAAATAAGTTCAATATGAGGACGAATAATCTCACGCCAATACTCAAGCAATGACATTTTGAACATGATAAGTTTTGCTGTATTACACAAAAGCTAAAGATTGACGGTACCTTGGCCTATAATATGAGTGTAAAACTGCGGGGTTTTTTTTTCCAAATGTCATTACATGTATGACTAAATTTGCGCATGCCAAAATTTTCAAAATTAAAAATTTACCATTTCAGGAAATGCAAAGCAATAGACTTATTCATTTCCGGACATATTCATACATTCTAAAAATGTACCAACATATTTTGCTATATCAAGATGGTGATTGTTTTTATCCCCCGAAGTTAAGGGTGTTATATGGATAGGAAACACCCTGTCTGCCCGTCCATCCCGATACTGGTCCGCTCCATAACTTCCACGTTTGTGGATGGATTTTGTTCAAACTTGACACAAATGTAAACCCACTTATGTCGTTAATAAAATTTTGGTGGATAGGTCAAAGGCCACAGAAACGAGGTAAGTCTTAAATTCCCCCCCCCCCTACTCGAAGACATTGTTAGGAACGGGGGTATTTGTCTCCAAAAATTCTGTTCTAGTTCAATTTTATATTTTCAACTTCTGTCTTGTGCTAATTTTAAATTTCTATTAAAATAATGCATTCAAAATCAGCACATGACACTTCTAATTTCAAGGTATTTGTTTTCGCGTTTTATTAGTGTATAGTAAAAATCGCGAAAATATGGTACTCGCTAAAAATGTTGTTTTTACATCAAAATAATATAACATTACTTGTCTCCTTCTTTGAAAGTTCCCATCAGCCGAGCATAACAAGCATCTCCTTTGTCTTCATTGTAACTGGAATTTTTTCCTCCGGACAAAATTAAGTCCTTTTTGGTGAAAGTAGTCGGTTGGTATGGCAACAAGTAGGGTTTGTCAATGGTGTCCTTAAAACGTTGAAAGTAATCCTCGTCATAACTTTTGACATAAGGGAGAGCTTTGTCACAAGTATCTGACAAAGTTTTTTCTAGTGAATGTAACTTCGAATAAATCTGGTCAGTACAGCGGGGATTAACTTTACAATCCTGCACCGCTTGTATAAGTTGTCCTGTAAAAAATTAATGTTCTGAAAAAGGTTTGATGAAGCCCATTACAATATCTATACAAAAAATCAACAAAGCTTTTCATTCCCGGTCTGATTGGAAATGTCCATCTTGTCAGTCACTATAAAATCTTCAATAAACTTACTGCATTCAATAGCAAGTAACTAGGTTTACCCTAGCATGTTAAGTTGTACTATTTCTACCGTATACCGTTTAATAATTTGTAGGCAAGGCAGAAGTAATTCAAGGTGTTATACGCAAAAAAATTGTATGGAATATTTAAATCTGAGAGAGAGAGAGAGGAGAGAGAGAGAGAGAGGAGAGAGAGAGAGAGAGAGAGTTTCGATTTTTTTTTTTTCATTTTAAATGAGTTTATATATTAGTGCTTCTTGTATGTAAAGAATATTTTTCTGGCATGTGGTACCATCACTAGAGCTTGTGTATAGATGGATTAAGTTTTACATTACAGGATAACGTGTTAAACTCTAAATGTTAAAATTTATTTAGATTTGACCCTATCGACAACTTCAGCCTTGGTGACCTTGGCTCCAGCTTACAGGGCTGGCCTGGTTTTGTACTCCTTTTTTGTAGATCCATGTCAGTTCACTTTTCGAAAGTGGTTTCTTTCATTCCACCATGCCTGAACTGACCGTCAAAATATTTATAAGTGAAATCTTGACTCCTTGTCGTTAAACACCATTCCACCTAACATCCTGAAACCACTGAGGTAGCTCAGTTGGTAGAGTGCTTGCTCCTTTAGTTGAAGATCGTGGGTTCGAACCCCGGCCGGGTCTGACCCAAAACTTGGCTTTACGAAATGAAAGTCACAGGTTCATTCGGATGGGAACTTAAAATAAACGAGGTCCCGTGTCATGGCAGGTACGGCACGATAAAGAACCCTGCTGTATAATGCCATCAGCGCAACGCACAGGCAAAATTCCTGTACTTTCGCCTACAGCTGACGACGTCTCGATATAAGTGAAATATTCTTGACTGGGACGTTAAACACTATTACTCAACTCTACTCAACCTAACATCCTAATTTATACCATGTCATTACTACGTATAAGATCTTGTCATACCACCACTACAGTCGAAATCGTAGTCATTAGATATGCCCGGTAAGACCAATCACTAATAAAAGAATTGCTAATGATTGATAATGAAATAAAGTTAACAAGGCCCTCGAAAAGAACCGAAAAACCGACGCCCTATTTTACGACAGGCTTGACACACTGAAATCATTGAAATGAATTAAAATAAAAGCCGGTGATACCTCGATATACGTGAAATAAATTTGAGAGTTATTCCCATAAATCGCCAACATTGCCTTCGATTTTAAACCTACCTTGTCCGAGGCGTAAACCAAACAGTCCGTCGACATTAATGTCACTATAATCCTCACTGAAAAAGTGCAGTATTTTATCTACAGATGTGATGATGTCATCAATCAATGGGGGGTTAGTTGTCGGTGGTGGTGGTGCTCCATTTATAAATGGAATTATTAAACAGAATAGTATATTTCATGCTGGTGATTATGGTATGTGGTGACACCAGGTTGACGAAAAAACTGGAAGAGATCAAACATCTGGTTTAGATAAGTCAACTGAAATACAGATAACAAATTTTTAAACTCATTTACATATGTGGCATATGAAAGGTTGTTTTAGTTAAAAATTAGTACAATGATATTTACATTTATGAAGGTACTGTGAATACATTGACATTCGTGGGCTCCAAATTTCGTGGTTTGGAGAAAAAAAATACCATTCCGTGAGATTATAAATTCGTGGTTTGAACTTTGTTAAAAAATTGTTCTAAAAGTTGATCAATAAAGGTGATCACTTATCAGGTGTGACTTATGCGTATTGCATTTAACGGTTATAGAATATGGCAGATAAAACATGTTTCTGTTCAAGTTGTCCATACATTATATCATCTCCGATTTCTTCTTTGTTTCGGTTATGAAACCAACATAGCATATTAAGAGGAGTTTACATACATACATACATACATACATATATATATATATATATATAATATATATATATATATATATATAATATATAATATATTATATATATTAGTATTTTAATTTTTTAAAACATATTCGTTGACATGTAAATTCATGAGTCTGATGGTCCACGAAAACAACGAAAATTGGATCACCACGAATATAAATGATATGCTGTATACAGCACTTTGTTAAATAAACATTTAGCATAAACCTCCGTAGAAGGTAAAGAACTACAATATACAATGCAGTTAACAATAACCATAATGTTCAATAAATGTGTACAAAATAAATACAGTTTAAAATATTGATAAGAATCATGATTTACAAAAAATGTGTGCAAATAAATAAAAAATATACAAACTCGCCTTGCATAAAAGCATAAACTCAAAGTACAGTCCTGCAATACTAACACGTCATATTTCAAATAATACTGGAAATTACATAAGTCAATATTAATAACAAACATGACGCGTTCAAATATAAAAGTGAAAATATGATTTAATACTCGTTAAAATACAAATAAACTAGAAGTAAACAATTATTTGAATGATTATTATATTACTCACACAATGGTGGCAGTAAAAAAGTCCGTAAAAACCTTAACTACATGACACGACCGAACTAAACAAAGACGCTGATATTTTCCTGCAAAACTGATCATGTGACTGGAAAAAACTATTTAACCTAATAATTTTAAATACATACAGTTTAAAATCAAAAACGAAAGTACAAAGTTCAATAACTCAAAAAAGTCAAGATTTCGTCTGATAACAAGTCGGGATCACTGGCGAGGCAGCACGCTCCCCTCCTGATATAGTATTTATATCAATAATGTCAATAGAAACAGTTCATTATATGCAAACACTAATGAAATCACTATGAAATAGTTCCAATCTACGAGTCTTGATAAAAGTATGCAGTAGTTCTTTTAGTACTTTGATTTATAGTCTATTAAACAAAACCCAAATGATATTATTTCAGCAAAAAGGATTTGACGGGTCTGATATACAATGGTGACTTGACATCTCTAAAAACTTTCACTTCAACCTTTCTAACTAATCCGTCGTCTGAAGGAAACACTCTTGTTATGAACATTGTTCATAGATGCGAGTTAAGCAACGCCTCTGACTGACGAATTCCAATTAGAAAAATTCTCGAAGTGTCTGAAGCTCAATGTTACACAGCTTGTTGTGGTTTTAATGATTTTAACAAAAGGTCTCAAATCATTGTCGGTATAAGGTTCAATAAGAGGATAGCTATCTAAATTATCAGAATTTGACATTATTTCATTCCTGAGGAAGTTTGGTCCTTGTAGCCATGTGTTGCTTGAATACACCGTGTTCCTTCGTCTGCTGGCTTCTGATCAGTAGAAACATAAGACCACTGTGTTGGCTTAGAGAAACGAAGAATTCTGTCAACACGATTTCCAACATATATGTAAAATCTTCTGACTTGATTCCACAAGTAACCCAAAACTATCCTACTGTCCGTGTAGAAATGAATGCTATCGGGTGCTATTTTCAACTGCTCACTTATAGTGCGACCTACTTCTGTTGCCAATACTGCTGTACATAGTTCATAGCGTGGATTTTTATGTCCATGTTTAGGTCAACCTTTGCCTTTCCTAACAAGAAACTAATTTGATATTGATTTTCAGCATCCCTTCTTCGTAGATACGCAACAGCAAAAGGTTGTGCCTGGAACATACTGACGTTTAATGTGGCAAGAACTGAGATGGTTAAGAGATCTGCACCAAGACTCCCATTAAAATCGGCGCTCTTCTGGCATATTTTATCGAAGTCAGTAGTAGATGTGATTAAGTCACGAAATAGTAGCCTTCCCTTCAGTACAACAGGTTCAGCAAATCCAATAGGATCAAACAGGCTGTTGGTTGTGGCTAGAAGTCCTCGTTTAGTGTACGGTCTATTGACAGCATCTGAAGAAAATGTGAAAAAATCTCCTGTCAGGTTCCAGTAGAGCCCAAGACTTCTTTGAAGAGGTGGACTTTCAGACGGAAGATCAAGGTCTTTGACGTCAACTGCAAGGTCTTTCTGGTTCATTGCGTTAAGAACATCTGGTGAATTAGATGACACTTTGTGTAAATTGATGTTTCCATTGTCCATTAGAGTCTGCTGAGTCCGGGTAACTAGAGAAACAGCAATTTTTGCAGTTGTCGTTGAAATTAACACATAGAAATTTTTAGTGACAAAATCACGGGACATCTAAAGCTGCATTTTCCACAACTTTACGTAATCCATAGGTTGCCACAGCCGAGAAAGTGAATCTCCGAAGACATGCAATGTCATCCTGTACTCTATGAGTGGATGAAGGCAATTGTCTTGATACCATAGGAATCGAAGGTAGTTTCTGTGATGTTAAGCCACCGTAAAACATCTGTTCGATATCAGCAGTTATAGCTATCTGGTCTTTGCGAAATCTAAGAAGTACACCCACTAAACTATTGATTGTCCGGTCCAGAGAGAAGAACGCTGTTTAATGATATCCCATTGTGTTTTGCAGATGAGTCAAAGACGTCACGTATTTTGTTAGGCTTTTTGGGAAGATAAATTCCAAAGAGTGGGAGGTACCAACACTCTTCTCTATTCAGCAACCTAGGTGCAACTTCAGCATGACCATTGTTCAGAATTTTTTCCCACAAACTCCATCATGTGAGCACATTTGTTAGAATTTTTTCTTAAACTTGCATCAAGGGATAGAGCCCGTCGAACAGCTTGAGTTCTGTTGTTTGGTAATCTTGAACGATCTAACTTAAATGGAAGAGAATCTTCCCAGTTACCGTAAGAGTCCTTAACAAAATCTGACTCTCATATTTGTAAAAACTCTTTGTCTTCCTTCGAGAGACCCAGTTTGTCATCTTGTGAGGTCCTTTCAAATACATGTATCGGAAAACCTGTTTCATCTGACTTAACCTCAAAACAGTTCGGACAAGGTGAAAGTGAAGGTCTTCCATTTGCCAAGATGCGAGTTTTGTTATTTTTAACGTGAGGTTGGTGTGCACTACCAAGGCATACCTCTCCGATAATAACCCATCCTATGTTGTCCAATAGGTCCTTCCATGGGTCCAATTTTCTGGTCTAAAACATGACATGATGAGCTGCAGTTAGGTCATGACTGATAAGGAGGATTATGTCTGCATTAGGATCTAGGGTTGGGATAAAGTCGGCTAACTCACGCAGATGAGGGTGATAAAGCGCTGCTTCAGGTACTGGTATCTCATGATGAGCATCTGTAATCTGGTTGCATTCATACATAGTTAGCAATTGAGGACTGGCATTCCATCTATGGCTTCTACAGTAAAACCTTTAGCTTTCCTGCCAACAGTAGATACAACTCCTGAACACGAGGGCATTGAATACTCCACGTAACTACCATGAGAGCCAAAGTGATCGAAAAATGCAGATCTGGCAAGAGATTGATTACGTCGATTATGGCAGAGTTTAAGGGCTCTCTCGGGGTGATCGTTCGGGTAAACTCTCACTAAAATTGTCTTTGCACAAGAATCGCTTAATCCAGATTCGATCCCACATACCTGACTGCAAAATGACTTGACTTTGTTAGATTGTGGCGTTACCTGCTCCTCTCCTTGATCGGGTAAATGTTCTTCAGGCTGAATATCGACGTGTAGCGCAGTTGGGTGACGGTTGCTTTTGTAACTTCATATTTCACAATAGCATCGCAATTCTTAAAGGAATGTTTTTCTTGTCGACAACATTTGAAACAGATTGAGTTCTTCCTGAGGAACTGTTTCCTGTCTTCTAGTGACAACTTCCGAAATTTAGGGCATTTGTTGAGTTTATGATTTGTGCGGTGAAATGGACAAAACGGTTGTTTTGTGTCATTGTCTGTAACCTCTGTCTTCTGTGCACTAACCTTAGGTTTGAATTCTGTTTGGCTTCTACGTTGTCGAGACTCAAAACCTACACTAGTAGTATTCTGTTCATACACAAATCCTAGGTCATTCTTCATGCGAGTGATGTCACTGATAAATTCTCCTAAGTATGAAAATGGTGGATAGGGTACTTGGCAATCCTGTTTATATCTATGGGCACGTGTTGTCCATTTCTCCTGAACTCCTTGAGGCAGCTTATTGACTATTGGTATGATTCCAGATGAAGAGTTGTTATATGACAACAAGTCCTTATAATTCAAGTTCTGCATGTTAGCATCAATTTCTGACAGGATATCGAAAAAGTCATAAAACTTTTAGGTGTCGAACTTGGTTAACTTGGTGAAAGAGTTGAGTTTCCTTTTTAAAGTATCCCCAATGACCTCAGGGCTACCATACCTTTGATCAAGTCTCTTCCATATAAGACGTACACCTCTGGATGGATTCAATGAATTAGTTGACCGAAGACTGGAAGCCTGACGAGAATAAGTTCCAAGCTATTTCACTAAGAGATCCATTTCTTCCATTGGGGTGACAACTAGGTCATTCAATATGCTATGAAAGCTGTACATAAGGTCTGTTTCAGGTGTATCCTGGAACTTGCCGAGTCAGGAGAAAAGCAGTTTTTTCTTGAGAATGAAACTTGTGAATGCTTGAGCCTCTGTTGTAGTGGATGAAGCTGGCGTGTAAATTGATGCTTGGGGACAACTCCTGTACTAGGGGCTACAACTGGTGTGTCTGACACGTCTTCAATCTTAGATGTTATTTGTCTCTCAACTGACTGATTATGCAATAGTGAAGTATATTTAACTTTTCCTGTAACTTGGTCAGGGAATACTTGCTAGACTAGAACCTGCTGTAGGCGTTAGTACAACTTTCACCGGAGGTGTTTTATTTTAGTCGAGAACGGGTAGAAGAGTCTAGAAGAATGTCCCCAGTAGACTTAGGGGTGTAAGTATGTGACATGACAGGTATATGCGGTGTACTCCAAACCATCTGTGGTACAAGGCCAGGTTTAGTATTATGTACTTGTAGAGGGATGTCAGTGTGTGTTGATGCCAAAGGAACCTTATCCCAGGTCGCCAATGAAACTGTATTAGACATAGAGTTTAAGCTGTATGTGACTTGATCATCATATTTAGTGCTAGGTGTTACAGTCTGAAGATTATGTTCTGTACTGGTATATGAAGGCAAAGTTTGAACTACTTCCTGGATAGAGGTCGACGTGGGTAATGACTCGGGTGCAGTAAAAGCGAGCTTTTGATTTTGATCCTCAACATATTGGTCAGTTCTAGCAGACACCTTACTATCAAGGTCGTTTGACAAGTCGCCGACACTGTCACTATCTGTCAGTTCTTCCATGAACACCTTGTGTTTATCTACAGCTTCATCAAACTCTTGTTGGGCTGTAAGAATAGCTAAATCTGCCTGAAAGGCGGCTTGTTTTTGGAGAATTTCTGCTTCCTTCATTGCCGCTTTTAACTTAACCTTTTTAGCTTCCATTTCAGCCTTTTGTTTCAAAAACATAACAGAAACTTTTTCCGAGCTTGATGAAGATCTGGTGTAAATAGATGACCTTGAACTTTTATTCGATGATGTCTTTGAAGCTGAGTGTGAAAATTCTGACTTAATGTTGGAGATTTATTTCGTATTTGACCTTGAACCCTTGTGAGATACTTCTGATCCGAGGTTTTCCTTGGGGTTTGAAATGGCATTAATATGTTCTTCATTAACTAAGGTGTCAATTTCAAGAATAGTTCTACTGAATCTTCCCTTATCACTGGTGTAAATCATATCAATTGATGAGCGCTCCAAATCACTACCTTCTATCCAGAAATTTTATAAATAATGACACTGAGTCTTCATAGTCTGCCATGGATAAAATGAGACTATCCTTATAATATGATAATTCAGACAGAGGCATAGAGGGATAATTCATATCTAAATACCTGTCCAGTACCAGGTTCTTCCTCTGTACTTGCAGACGATGGCCATTAAACAATGATTCATACAAACTGATGCCTTTTTCTTTAAGAGTTCTGGAGCGGGTACCAGCCACGTTGAACTGCAGATCGTTGTTTCTTTACTATGCTGTATATAGCCATTTATTAAATAAACATTTAGCATAAACCTCTGGAGAAGGTAAAGAACTACAATATACAATGCAGTTAACAATAATCATAATTTTCAATTAATGTGTACAAAATAAATACAGTTTAAAATATTGACAAGAATCATGATTTACAAATAATATGTACAAACAAATAAAAAAAGATAAACTCGCCTTGCATATAAAACTATAAACTCAAAGTACAGTCCTGCAATACTACAGGACTCTCACTGGGCTTGATTTGGGGCCGAAATTGGGCTCCAAAAGCTGTTTTTTTTTCAATTGGAACCTAGATTTTTCCCAATTCCAAAAAAGAAAGGGAAAAAAAGAATTGTTGTGACATCATAATGATTTGTTAGTAACATTCATACTTAAAAAGTTTGTTTAAAAAGATAGTTATAAATGTCGTCATTAAAGCAAATATTAAATAGTTTTAACTCTATTTGATTTTTCCCAAAATAGGTCAAAACGACGCGAATTTTCCCAATTCCAAGGGCCCTGGCCCCATTCCCAAAATGAGCTGTGAGAGCCCTGTACTGACTCATAATATTTCAAATAATGCTGCAAATTACATAAATCAATATTAATAGAAAACATGACGCGTTCAAATATAAAAGAGAAAATATGATTTAATACTCGTTAAAATACAAATAAACTAGAAGTAAACAATTATGCGAATGATTATTATAGTACTTACACAATGGTGGCAGTAAAAAAAGTCCATAAATTAATCTTGACTACATGACGCGACCGAACTAAACAAAGACGCTGATACTTTACCCCAATAAATATAAAATTATAAATAGCCTGTACTTAACTGTAGAAAGCACAATGCAAAAAAGAGAAAAACTGTTTTATACGAACTATAGCAAAACAACACAAAAAACAATATACATACAATAGCATGTACAACACAAGAAACTTATATAAAAACTATGGCAAACACAGCTCGCAAACCAATAAACAAACTAAAGGAAGCACAACATAAAAACCAATATAAATACTATAGCAAACACAGCACAAAAAACGTATGAACATTGTTTGACAAGCTTAACAGAAGAAACATTTATTTAAAGCAAGTGAAGCACAACATTAAAAAATACATAAACATATATTTAATGCTTGACAAGCACAACATAAGAAATCTTTGTATACAGTTTCATAAGCAAACAGTAACAACCCAAAATACAACGAAAGCTGCGAGTAACGCTCCATCGAAATGAACATCGTCCATACCGTAATTACTGTTATGTCGGCTATGGGACATTTAAACCCGTATCTCTTAACTAAGGATTTTTTGTATGATAGTTCTATTGGCTACAACTTGAAAAGCTACTAAATTCTTTAAATACTCACCTAAAAAGTCACTTATATATATATATTCAAAATGTCTTCTGCCCTTTTCCTGTTGCCGTCATTTCCAGTCCAACAACATAAACCAAAATGACATCCGCTTTAGCAAATTATATTTTAATTAGCGTCTCTAACATTTAAGTTATTCATGATAAAAAGGCTAATGCTGAGGGAATAACTCCCTCCAAATTTAAGGCTATATTGTGTTATTTTTGTGTTTATTTTAAAACAAATTCCAGGAAAATCCCAAATATCATATCATAAAAGTACTACAAATATTTGATGGAAAATTCCTCACTAGTTGTATAGGACCAAGTGAAATGTACAACCTGACAAGAAGTAGTACACTAACACTGGCTGTATATAGTACCAAGTGAAACATACAATCTTACAAGAAGTACACTTGCAATGGTTGTATAGGACCAAGTAAAATGTACAACAGGACAGGAAGTCGTAAACTAACACTGGCTGTATATAGTACCAAGTGAAATGTACAACCTGATAAGAAATAGTACACTAACACTGATTATATAGCACAAGTGAAATGCACAGCTTGATAGAATATATAAATTGAAAGCTGACTTTACACAATTTATTCTTTGTTGTATATTTAAAAGTTCTGGTTCTGTGTGGTCGGTTGCCGTGAATCTTCTTTGTTTTCATTGTCTGCATCAAATTGCGCTTTAAGTACCTTCTGGGTTTCTAAGTTTTTTTTTAAAGATGAATACTTGGTTTAGTTTTTAAACCTTTCACCGGATGAAAAACACAAAATAACACAAACTGGACCATTTTATTGAAAATGCCATCCATTTCGTTAACAATATCAAGGGGAGTGTTAAGTATCTCCGGGGTATCCTATCAGATGTAACATAAATGTCAATAATTAATTGCTCTATCAGATAATTAAATTGCCTAATACATCTCATTAATAAATAATCAAAAACATGATTGTGCTATTGATAAGTGAATTTGTTCTGGTCCGTTTATGTTAATTTTGCTGCACCAGGAAAACAGACGGGGTAGAAAAAAAGTTTTGTGACATTAGTGTGGGAAGGATACTAATGTTTTGAACTCTGTTTTAAGAGAATGTATCTCAGGTCTGATGAATCTCAAGGATAATAATGTTGATAAATAAAATAAAAATAAATAAATGTTTAAATAAATAAACACTCTTTAATTAATTAATTAATTAATTGAATTAATCAAAAAAAAAAAACAAAATGCATTTTTTAAAATCTGATAACAAATTTGTGAAAATACTATTGAATTTTAATAGACAAAGCTTTTGGTTTTTTATAACAATACTGCATTCAGAAACAGTACATAACATTACTTTTACTATAGTAATGTGATCCGATGCGCGCGCTTCAGACCACTCGGCCACCGAGGCTCCTTCTTAAATAAGAGACAAGTAGAAAAAAACACGACGTTTTTAAACGAATACCGTCATATACAAATATAAAAGCCATTTGTATTTGTGCGAGGGTTATTTTTCCTTTTTTATTACCGAGTTTACACTTTAACTTATAAAAAAAGACAAATACTCTAATCAGTAAAAACATAGATTATGAATAATAATGTTTTAAATGGCTATCTCAAAAATTTAGACAGGGAGTCTTTTTGCGTTAAATTGATAAAAATACCGGATATGTTGTGCATTGCTAACATGAACATACCATGTTATTGAAGCTTGTTAACATTCTATTTAATTACATTTAGTTTGTATTTTTTGGCACATCTCCCAAATCGGTTTTTAAAAATATTAAAATGAATTAAATTAGATTAATAACATTGAATTTTACTTGTTGAGAAATGGTGTTTAACGTCCCAATCAAGAATATTTCACTTGTATCGAGACGTCTCAAGCTATAGGCGAAAGTGAAGAAATTTTACCTGTGCATTGCGCTGATGGCAATGATTTAACTACTGTGGTGGCCTTGGTTGGTAGAGTACTCGCTCCGTAAGTGGGAGGTAGTGGGTTCCAGCCCCGACCAGGTCTGACCCAAGACTTGAAAGTGTGTAGTGATTGTTCTTTAACCAAGCACTCGACATTCCGAAATAAAAGCCAAGGTTCTTTCGAATGGGAAGTAAACGAGATCCCGTGTTACGGCAGGCGTGGCACGATAAAGAACCCTGCTGTATAATGCCATCAGAGCAACGCACAGGCAAAATTTCTACACTTGGGCCTATAGCTGATTTGATTTTAATCACCATTGTTATACAATGCAACAATTAATTTTTACAAATGTGAAGATAATTTATCACTCTGGACAACACTGCAACGGAAATTATACGTTCTTAAGTACAATTGTATACGCGGATATAAAGTGGAAATCTACCTAGTTCGGTATGTAAAGTGTATTGTTAGATATCTCAAAAGCGTTTGACTCAAATAGTTAAATTAATATTATATCCCTTTGAAGTATTCTTCGCGGTTTGAAATACAAAAATTCAATCTCTGAACCATTTCTGAAATGCGTGACAGTACACTGATTTAGGTAGACCTTTGAGACACTGACTGATTGCTAAGGGCTTGTCCTTTACCGACGACTAGAAAAGAACTCTTTAAGTTTTGGAAACCAAAAAAACCACATACATCTGGAGAGTATGGTGGGTTTGGCAAGATGGGAAGCTTCTCCGACTTCACAAGCTCAGATGTATGTAATGGAGCATTATCATGAAGTAAACGAACATGCCTGTATCCTTACCCAGGGCGCCGTTTAAGATAATATTTCTTGAACTTTTTTAGTATAACATCTCGGTAATTCCGACCTGTAACACTTTTGCCCTTCGGCACCGGAATTTTTACGGCTATACCATCACATGAGAAGTATATGCAATGAAGAACCTTCTTTGTGCTAATGCTTCTTTTGGTAGCTACAGGCCTTCTACCGTGATTAACCACACTTTGTTCCTATTTTTTAAATTTTTCTTCCCGGCTCGAAATAGTGAACCCATGTTTCGACACCAGTAGCAATGTCTGAAATCTCTATTGAATTTTAGAAATATTTTGAGCAACTGCTTATCGGTTTTGTACTCGTACCCGTTTTTGTCATCTGTCAATATATGCGGGGTCCATCTAGCAGAAATCTTTCGTACTTTGAAAATACGCTTCAAAATGAACTGCATTTGCGATAGCGATATGCAACAGCTTTGGCAATATCACAAATTGTATATCTGTCATCGGATTTAATAATTTCCCTGACTTTTGAGACATTTGCCTGCCTTGCCTTTTACAGTCACAGGTCGGCCAGATGTTGCTGCATCTTTGACGAACTTAGTAGGTCAGAAATATCTTTCTCCACCAACGAACTCTCTCATAAGATTCCCCAAATTCAGTCAAAATCTGTATTACCCAATGACCGAGTTTGTGCGAACTTTAATATAAGCTCCAATTTATTCAATACTCTCAACCTGTTTCCCAACCATTTTTACAACTGTGGTCAACAACTGTCTCTATTGCAAAAATGAAATGGCTATAATTTAAAACTATGTGGAGCTGAAGACACGTGTCTATACTTGAATACAGCTATCATCAGCGAAATCTTGCAAAGCGTAATCGCGTTGTGGAACAATACACATTACATATCAAACAGCTGTCGTATGTCTGTCATAGGCGAAAAGCATGTCGCCAGTATCGTTGCGTGTAATTGAATTAATACCGTGAAATATTTGTATTGTTATTAATAAGATGACACATTGATTAAAGCAACATTTTTAAAAATATTTAGAAATGCATGAAAAAAATAAAACTTAAATATTATCTTAAACATAGTTATTATTGAAATATTGATTTATTTTTTATTTTTCTGCTTTTTTTTTGTAAATTTTAAAAAATAAAGATATATTGTTTTAATTCTAATTTTTTGGTTTAAGCTAAAAACACTATGATCTTCCTGATAGAAATAAAAAATAAATTTTTTTCGTGTTAAAACAAAACTGTATTTTATTCTAGAATTCAACATGAAAAACCTTTGTTTTTTTTATAAAATGCATTCAAAATCAACCCTTTTAAGAGCTAAGAAATATTTCAGGCCCAAGTTTCAAAATCATTCACTCAACTCAAATATCCTCATTTTCTCTCATCAATATTTTCAAAATTTTAAGTTTAATAGACAGTGTTTTTGTTTTGTTCAACAAATGTACACGAAACAATTTAAATATAACATTTGATATTCAATTTTAACTGTGTAATGTCTTACAAACTGACATTGAAATATTCCCGAATTTGAGTTGAGTATACACTCCATTGAGTAAATGATTGTGAAACTGGAGCCAGAACAATGATAGCGTAAAAATTAATTTTTCTATTTTATGCTACAGACGAGACCAAAAATTATCTTTCAACATTACACAATCGAGTAACACACAAACCCACACACACACACACACACACACACGCACACACACACTTTAAAAATTACACAATCGACATTTTTACTATACCAATACGAACATACGTCATTTGTGCTTGTATAACATGTATTTTTATTACTAAGTTATCACTTTATATTTTAACTAAGTAAAACTACTAATGGTACTTATACTGCCAAAGTATTTCAGGATAAATAGAATACTGTGTTCCAGGATTATTCAAACGACATACGTCATTTGCATTTGTTAAAGTACATTTTTCTTCTGTATATATATATAATTATATGGATGATGATGATGATGATTTCAATAATATCGTACTGTTGTGCAATAATCAAAACCTGGTCGCCATTGCTTCTGATGCTTCTGATTATTTTATGACAAGGTAAATATATAACAAATGCCTGCTAAATTTTGATGTGCCAGATGTGCACATTTCGGAAAATCATTCCTCATCAGTGACCAATATCAATATCATACTATCGTTACATTTGTTTTATTGTTACGCATTACTAAACTTTTGTAATATTATTCAAACTAACCGTTTATTGATAAATTTATCAAAATTTCATTTCATATTTTCATTTGTTTCATACATACAATGTGTCATGATATTGCTTGTATTCAATGAAAGTTTAAGATTCTATTGAATAATTAATTCGATTTGAAGTAAGTTTATAAATTAATGATTTAAATTATGTTCACTTAAGCGATTGGTTTTTATCTTTTTGAATTTCTAATCAAATAAATAATTAAACAGAAAAAAAAATGGACAGAAAAAGTTGTCTCAAAATGATTTTTTGACCAGAACCATAGCTAATAATGTAAATCAAATGGCTTACAGTCTGCGGTTTAAGCCGGTTCGTTCTCTTACTACTGCGTTATCTCAGTGGGTAGAGTGCTTGTTCCGTAAGTGGTAGGATTCATGGGTTCGAACCCCCACCGGGTCTGTCCCAAGACTTGAAAGTGGGTAGTGACTGTTCTTTCGCCAAGCACTCGGAATTACGAAATGAAAGTAACGGTTCTTTTGGATGGGAACTTAAAATAAACGAGGTCCCGTGTCACGATAGGAATGACACGATATAGAACCCCTGTTGTATAATGCCGTCAGCGCAACGCACAGGCAAAATTTCTGCACTTTCGCCCTATAGCTGGCGACGTCTCGATATTACTCTCGGTTCTTTTTTATTTAAATGAGTTTTTTCGAGGGATCTATTGAGGGATGGTGTATAAAACTGGAGTATCCGGAGAAAACCACCGACCTTCGGCAAGCGAACTGATAAACTTTCTCACACTAGGACATGTCGCAATGGGATTCTAACCTTGGCAATGAGGTGCTGTGATCCGTAAGCACGTGTTTCAGTCCGACTATGGCACCTAAATAAAATAATATATGAGTAGTACACTAACACTGGTTGTATAGGACCAAGTGAAATATACAATATACAATCTAATAACAAGTAGTATACTAACACTGGTTGTATAGGACCAAGTGAAATATACAATCTAATAACAAGTAGTATACTAACACTGGTTGTATAGGACCAAGTGAAATGTACAATCTAATAACAAGTAGTATACTAACACTGGTTGTATATAGGGGGAAGTGAAATGTACAACCTGAAAAGAAGTTTGCTAACACCTGTTGTTTATAGGGCCAAGTGAAATATACAACCTGACAAGAAGTTTGCTAACACCTGTTGTTTATAGGGCCAAGTGAAATATACAACCTGACAAGAAGTTTGCTGACACTGGTTGTATATAGGACCAAGTGAAATGGTCAACCTGACAGCAAGTATTACACTAACACAGGTTGTATATAGGGACAAGTGAAATGTACATCCTGACAAGAAGTAGTACACTAACACTGGTTAAATAGAACGAAGTCAAATGTACACCACTGCGCCTTTTACTATCGAAATTTGAATACCCCACCTTATGTGAGAAAGTTCGTCAGTCTGCTGGAGGTCGGACATTTTTATCCTGGCACTTCGGTTTCCTACACCATTTCAGAACCCACCACGAGGGGTTTGTATTGTTTGGATTGGCACTAGGACTGTAATGTTAAAAATGCTCAATAAAATCAAGTGTTTTAAATTAAACATGTAGATTCCTTTGCTATGTCTTGTTATTGGAAAATTATGTTGCTTTTTGACAAGTGCAATTTCAAACATCAAATCATAATATGTCACTCGTGCCTCTTGTACAAGTACTTTATAACACTTTTGTACCAAAATGACTTTAGTTTAATTATTAAACTTCAATAAAAACCATCTTGTCTCTGATAGCTGAAGTTAAATAATATCCGCCAACCAACCAATCTTAAACGGACATTGGAAGGATGTCAAGAAAAATGTTTTAAGTAACCTTTTTTATGATATGTAAGATGATAAAATACATTTAATACAATAATTGACTTAAGTTATGTAAAAAAAAGTTATAAAGGTTACAAAAATTAAAAATACAATTGTATACGCGGATATAAAGTGGAAATCTACCTAGTTCGGTATGTAAAGTGTATTGTTAGATATCTCAAAAGCGTTTGACTCAAATAGTTAAATTAATATTATATCCCTTTGAAGTATTCTTCGCGGTTTGAAATACAAAAATTCAATCTCTGAACCATTTCTGAAATGCGTGACAGTACACTGATTTAGGTAGACCTTTGAGACACTGACTGATTGCTAAGGGCTTGTCCTTTACCGACGACTAGAAAAGAACTCTTTAAGTTTTGGAAACCAAAAAAACCACATACATCTGGAGAGTATGGTGGGTTTGGCAAGATGGGAAGCTTCTCCGACTTCACAAGCTCAGATGTATGTAATGGAGCATTATCATGAAGTAAACGAACATGCCTGTATCCTTACCCAGGGCGCCGTTTAAGATAATATTTCTTGAACTTTTTTAGTATAACATCTCGGTAATTCCGACCTGTAACACTTTTGCCCTTCGGCACCGGAATTTTTACGGCTATACCATCACATGAGAAGTATATGCAATGAAGAACCTTCTTTGTGCTAATGCTTCTTTTGGTAGCTACAGGCCTTCTACCGTGATTAACCACACTTTGTTCCTATTTTTTAAATTTTTCTTCCCGGCTCGAAATAGTGAACCCATGTTTCGACACCAGTAGCAATGTCTGAAATCTCTATTGAATTTTAGAAATATTTTGAGCAACTGCTTATCGGTTTTGTACTCGTACCCGTTTTTGTCATCTGTCAATATATGCGGGGTCCATCTAGCAGAAATCTTTCGTACTTTGAAAATACGCTTCAAAATGAACTGCATTTGCGATAGCGATATGCAACAGCTTTGGCAATATCACAAATTGTATATCTGTCATCGGATTTAATAATTTCCCTGACTTTTGAGACATTTGCCTGCCTTGCCTTTTACAGTCACAGGTCGGCCAGATGTTGCTGCATCTTTGACGAACTTAGTAGGTCAGAAATATCTTTCTCCACCAACGAACTCTCTCATAAGATTCCCCAAATTCAGTCAAAATCTGTATTACCCAATGACCGAGTTTGTGCGAACTTTAATATAAGCTCCAATTTATTCAATACTCTCAACCTGTTTCCCAACCATTTTTACAACTGTGGTCAACAACTGTCTCTATTGCAAAAATGAAATGGCTATAATTTAAAACTATGTGGAGCTGAAGACACGTGTCTATACTTGAATACAGCTATCATCAGCGAAATCTTGCAAAGCGTAATCGCGTTGTGGAACAATACACATTACATATCAAACAGCTGTCGTATGTCTGTCATAGGCGAAAAGCATGTCGCCAGTATCGTTGCGTGTAATTGAATTAATACCGTGAAATATTTGTATTGTTATTAATAAGATGACACATTGATTAAAGCAACATTTTTAAAAATATTTAGAAATGCATGAAAAAAATAAAACTTAAATATTATCTTAAACATAGTTATTATTGAAATATTGATTTATTTTTTATTTTTCTGCTTTTTTTTTGTAAATTTTAAAAAATAAAGATATATTGTTTTAATTCTAATTTTTTGGTTTAAGCTAAAAACACTATGATCTTCCTGATAGAAATAAAAAATAAATTTTTTTCGTGTTAAAACAAAACTGTATTTTATTCTAGAATTCAACATGAAAAACCTTTGTTTTTTTTATAAAATGCATTCAAAATCAACCCTTTTAAGAGCTAAGAAATATTTCAGGCCCAAGTTTCAAAATCATTCACTCAACTCAAATATCCTCATTTTCTCTCATCAATATTTTCAAAATTTTAAGTTTAATAGACAGTGTTTTTGTTTTGTTCAACAAATGTACACGAAACAATTTAAATATAACATTTGATATTCAATTTTAACTGTGTAATGTCTTACAAACTGACATTGAAATATTCCCGAATTTGAGTTGAGTATACACTCCATTGAGTAAATGATTGTGAAACTGGAGCCAGAACAATGATAGCGTAAAAATTAATTTTTCTATTTTATGCTACAGACGAGACCAAAAATTATCTTTCAACATTACACAATCGAGTAACACACAAACCCACACACACACACACACACACACACGCACACACACACTTTAAAAATTACACAATCGACATTTTTACTATACCAATACGAACATACGTCATTTGTGCTTGTATAACATGTATTTTTATTACTAAGTTATCACTTTATATTTTAACTAAGTAAAACTACTAATGGTACTTATACTGCCAAAGTATTTCAGGATAAATAGAATACTGTGTTCCAGGATTATTCAAACGACATACGTCATTTGCATTTGTTAAAGTACATTTTTCTTCTGTATATATATATAATTATATGGATGATGATGATGATGATTTCAATAATATCGTACTGTTGTGCAATAATCAAAACCTGGTCGCCATTGCTTCTGATGCTTCTGATTATTTTATGACAAGGTAAATATATAACAAATGCCTGCTAAATTTTGATGTGCCAGATGTGCACATTTCGGAAAATCATTCCTCATCAGTGACCAATATCAATATCATACTATCGTTACATTTGTTTTATTGTTACGCATTACTAAACTTTTGTAATATTATTCAAACTAACCGTTTATTGATAAATTTATCAAAATTTCATTTCATATTTTCATTTGTTTCATACATACAATGTGTCATGATATTGCTTGTATTCAATGAAAGTTTAAGATTCTATTGAATAATTAATTCGATTTGAAGTAAGTTTATAAATTAATGATTTAAATTATGTTCACTTAAGCGATTGGTTTTTATCTTTTTGAATTTCTAATCAAATAAATAATTAAACAGAAAAAAAAATGGACAGAAAAAGTTGTCTCAAAATGATTTTTTGACCAGAACCATAGCTAATAATGTAAATCAAATGGCTTACAGTCTGCGGTTTAAGCCGGTTCGTTCTCTTACTACTGCGTTATCTCAGTGGGTAGAGTGCTTGTTCCGTAAGTGGTAGGATTCATGGGTTCGAACCCCCACCGGGTCTGTCCCAAGACTTGAAAGTGGGTAGTGACTGTTCTTTCGCCAAGCACTCGGAATTACGAAATGAAAGTAACGGTTCTTTTGGATGGGAACTTAAAATAAACGAGGTCCCGTGTCACGATAGGAATGACACGATATAGAACCCCTGTTGTATAATGCCGTCAGCGCAACGCACAGGCAAAATTTCTGCACTTTCGCCCTATAGCTGGCGACGTCTCGATATTACTCTCGGTTCTTTTTTATTTAAATGAGTTTTTTCGAGGGATCTATTGAGGGATGGTGTATAAAACTGGAGTATCCGGAGAAAACCACCGACCTTCGGCAAGCGAACTGATAAACTTTCTCACACTAGGACATGTCGCAATGGGATTCTAACCTTGGCAATGAGGTGCTGTGATCCGTAAGCACGTGTTTCAGTCCGACTATGGCACCTAAATAAAATAATATATGAGTAGTACACTAACACTGGTTGTATAGGACCAAGTGAAATATACAATATACAATCTAATAACAAGTAGTATACTAACACTGGTTGTATAGGACCAAGTGAAATATACAATCTAATAACAAGTAGTATACTAACACTGGTTGTATAGGACCAAGTGAAATGTACAATCTAATAACAAGTAGTATACTAACACTGGTTGTATATAGGGGGAAGTGAAATGTACAACCTGAAAAGAAGTTTGCTAACACCTGTTGTTTATAGGGCCAAGTGAAATATACAACCTGACAAGAAGTTTGCTAACACCTGTTGTTTATAGGGCCAAGTGAAATATACAACCTGACAAGAAGTTTGCTGACACTGGTTGTATATAGGACCAAGTGAAATGGTCAACCTGACAGCAAGTATTACACTAACACAGGTTGTATATAGGGACAAGTGAAATGTACATCCTGACAAGAAGTAGTACACTAACACTGGTTAAATAGAACGAAGTCAAATGTACACCACTGCGCCTTTTACTATCGAAATTTGAATACCCCACCTTATGTGAGAAAGTTCGTCAGTCTGCTGGAGGTCGGACATTTTTATCCTGGCACTTCGGTTTCCTACACCATTTCAGAACCCACCACGAGGGGTTTGTATTGTTTGGATTGGCACTAGGACTGTAATGTTAAAAATGCTCAATAAAATCAAGTGTTTTAAATTAAACATGTAGATTCCTTTGCTATGTCTTGTTATTGGAAAATTATGTTGCTTTTTGACAAGTGCAATTTCAAACATCAAATCATAATATGTCACTCGTGCCTCTTGTACAAGTACTTTATAACACTTTTGTACCAAAATGACTTTAGTTTAATTATTAAACTTCAATAAAAACCATCTTGTCTCTGATAGCTGAAGTTAAATAATATCCGCCAACCAACCAATCTTAAACGGACATTGGAAGGATGTCAAGAAAAATGTTTTAAGTAACCTTTTTTATGATATGTAAGATGATAAAATACATTTAATACAATAATTGACTTAAGTTATGTAAAAAAAAGTTATAAAGGTTACAAAAATTAAAAATACAATTGTATACGCGGATATAAAGTGGAAATCTACCTAGTTCGGTATGTAAAGTGTATTGTTAGATATCTCAAAAGCGTTTGACTCAAATAGTTAAATTAATATTATATCCCTTTGAAGTATTCTTCGCGGTTTGAAATACAAAAATTCAATCTCTGAACCATTTCTGAAATGCGTGACAGTACACTGATTTAGGTAGACCTTTGAGACACTGACTGATTGCTAAGGGCTTGTCCTTTACCGACGACTAGAAAAGAACTCTTTAAGTTTTGGAAACCAAAAAAACCACATACATCTGGAGAGTATGGTGGGTTTGGCAAGATGGGAAGCTTCTCCGACTTCACAAGCTCAGATGTATGTAATGGAGCATTATCATGAAGTAAACGAACATGCCTGTATCCTTACCCAGGGCGCCGTTTAAGATAATATTTCTTGAACTTTTTTAGTATAACATCTCGGTAATTCCGACCTGTAACACTTTTGCCCTTCGGCACCGGAATTTTTACGGCTATACCATCACATGAGAAGTATATGCAATGAAGAACCTTCTTTGTGCTAATGCTTCTTTTGGTAGCTACAGGCCTTCTACCGTGATTAACCACACTTTGTTCCTATTTTTTAAATTTTTCTTCCCGGCTCGAAATAGTGAACCCATGTTTCGACACCAGTAGCAATGTCTGAAATCTCTATTGAATTTTAGAAATATTTTGAGCAACTGCTTATCGGTTTTGTACTCGTACCCGTTTTTGTCATCTGTCAATATATGCGGGGTCCATCTAGCAGAAATCTTTCGTACTTTGAAAATACGCTTCAAAATGAACTGCATTTGCGATAGCGATATGCAACAGCTTTGGCAATATCACAAATTGTATATCTGTCATCGGATTTAATAATTTCCCTGACTTTTGAGACATTTGCCTGCCTTGCCTTTTACAGTCACAGGTCGGCCAGATGTTGCTGCATCTTTGACGAACTTAGTAGGTCAGAAATATCTTTCTCCACCAACGAACTCTCTCATAAGATTCCCCAAATTCAGTCAAAATCTGTATTACCCAATGACCGAGTTTGTGCGAACTTTAATATAAGCTCCAATTTATTCAATACTCTCAACCTGTTTCCCAACCATTTTTACAACTGTGGTCAACAACTGTCTCTATTGCAAAAATGAAATGGCTATAATTTAAAACTATGTGGAGCTGAAGACACGTGTCTATACTTGAATACAGCTATCATCAGCGAAATCTTGCAAAGCGTAATCGCGTTGTGGAACAATACACATTACATATCAAACAGCTGTCGTATGTCTGTCATAGGCGAAAAGCATGTCGCCAGTATCGTTGCGTGTAATTGAATTAATACCGTGAAATATTTGTATTGTTATTAATAAGATGACACATTGATTAAAGCAACATTTTTAAAAATATTTAGAAATGCATGAAAAAAATAAAACTTAAATATTATCTTAAACATAGTTATTATTGAAATATTGATTTATTTTTTATTTTTCTGCTTTTTTTTTGTAAATTTTAAAAAATAAAGATATATTGTTTTAATTCTAATTTTTTGGTTTAAGCTAAAAACACTATGATCTTCCTGATAGAAATAAAAAATAAATTTTTTTCGTGTTAAAACAAAACTGTATTTTATTCTAGAATTCAACATGAAAAACCTTTGTTTTTTTTATAAAATGCATTCAAAATCAACCCTTTTAAGAGCTAAGAAATATTTCAGGCCCAAGTTTCAAAATCATTCACTCAACTCAAATATCCTCATTTTCTCTCATCAATATTTTCAAAATTTTAAGTTTAATAGACAGTGTTTTTGTTTTGTTCAACAAATGTACACGAAACAATTTAAATATAACATTTGATATTCAATTTTAACTGTGTAATGTCTTACAAACTGACATTGAAATATTCCCGAATTTGAGTTGAGTATACACTCCATTGAGTAAATGATTGTGAAACTGGAGCCAGAACAATGATAGCGTAAAAATTAATTTTTCTATTTTATGCTACAGACGAGACCAAAAATTATCTTTCAACATTACACAATCGAGTAACACACAAACCCACACACACACACACACACACACACGCACACACACACTTTAAAAATTACACAATCGACATTTTTACTATACCAATACGAACATACGTCATTTGTGCTTGTATAACATGTATTTTTATTACTAAGTTATCACTTTATATTTTAACTAAGTAAAACTACTAATGGTACTTATACTGCCAAAGTATTTCAGGATAAATAGAATACTGTGTTCCAGGATTATTCAAACGACATACGTCATTTGCATTTGTTAAAGTACATTTTTCTTCTGTATATATATATAATTATATGGATGATGATGATGATGATTTCAATAATATCGTACTGTTGTGCAATAATCAAAACCTGGTCGCCATTGCTTCTGATGCTTCTGATTATTTTATGACAAGGTAAATATATAACAAATGCCTGCTAAATTTTGATGTGCCAGATGTGCACATTTCGGAAAATCATTCCTCATCAGTGACCAATATCAATATCATACTATCGTTACATTTGTTTTATTGTTACGCATTACTAAACTTTTGTAATATTATTCAAACTAACCGTTTATTGATAAATTTATCAAAATTTCATTTCATATTTTCATTTGTTTCATACATACAATGTGTCATGATATTGCTTGTATTCAATGAAAGTTTAAGATTCTATTGAATAATTAATTCGATTTGAAGTAAGTTTATAAATTAATGATTTAAATTATGTTCACTTAAGCGATTGGTTTTTATCTTTTTGAATTTCTAATCAAATAAATAATTAAACAGAAAAAAAAATGGACAGAAAAA
>CM056607.1:30686651-30766651 GCA_029721355.1 Tegillarca granosa
CAGTTTTATACACCATCCCTCAATAGATCCCTCGAAAAAACTCATTTAAATAAAAAAGAACCGAGAGTAATATCGAGACGTCGCCAGCTATAGGGCGAAAGTGCAGAAATTTTGCCTGTGCGTTGCGCTGACGGCATTATACAACAGGGGTTCTATATCGTGTCATTCCTATCGTGACACGGGACCTCGTTTATTTTAAGTTCCCATCCAAAAGAACCGTTACTTTCATTTCGTAATTCCGAGTGCTTGGCGAAAGAACAGTCACTACCCACTTTCAAGTCTTGGGACAGACCCGGTGGGGGTTCGAACCCATGAATCCTACCACTTACGGAACAAGCACTCTACCCACTGAGATAACGCAGTAGTAAGAGAACGAACCGGCTTAAACCGCAGACTGTAAGCCATTTGATTTACATTATTAGCTATGGTTCTGGTCAAAAAATCATTTTGAGACAACTTTTTCTGTCCATTTTTTTTTCTGTTTAATTATTTATTTGATTAGAAATTCAAAAAGATAAAAACCAATCGCTTAAGTGAACATAATTTAAATCATTAATTTATAAACTTACTTCAAATCGAATTAATTATTCAATAGAATCTTAAACTTTCATTGAATACAAGCAATATCATGACACATTGTATGTATGAAACAAATGAAAATATGAAATGAAATTTTGATAAATTTATCAATAAACGGTTAGTTTGAATAATATTACAAAAGTTTAGTAATGCGTAACAATAAAACAAATGTAACGATAGTATGATATTGATATTGGTCACTGATGAGGAATGATTTTCCGAAATGTGCACATCTGGCACATCAAAATTTAGCAGGCATTTGTTATATATTTACCTTGTCATAAAATAATCAGAAGCATCAGAAGCAATGGCGACCAGGTTTTGATTATTGCACAACAGTACGATATTATTGAAATCATCATCATCATCATCCATATAATTATATATATATACAGAAGAAAAATGTACTTTAACAAATGCAAATGACGTATGTCGTTTGAATAATCCTGGAACACAGTATTCTATTTATCCTGAAATACTTTGGCAGTATAAGTACCATTAGTAGTTTTACTTAGTTAAAATATAAAGTGATAACTTAGTAATAAAAATACATGTTATACAAGCACAAATGACGTATGTTCGTATTGGTATAGTAAAAATGTCGATTGTGTAATTTTTAAAGTGTGTGTGTGCGTGTGTGTGTGTGTGTGTGTGTGTGGGTTTGTGTGTTACTCGATTGTGTAATGTTGAAAGATAATTTTTGGTCTCGTCTGTAGCATAAAATAGAAAAATTAATTTTTACGCTATCATTGTTCTGGCTCCAGTTTCACAATCATTTACTCAATGGAGTGTATACTCAACTCAAATTCGGGAATATTTCAATGTCAGTTTGTAAGACATTACACAGTTAAAATTGAATATCAAATGTTATATTTAAATTGTTTCGTGTACATTTGTTGAACAAAACAAAAACACTGTCTATTAAACTTAAAATTTTGAAAATATTGATGAGAGAAAATGAGGATATTTGAGTTGAGTGAATGATTTTGAAACTTGGGCCTGAAATATTTCTTAGCTCTTAAAAGGGTTGATTTTGAATGCATTTTATAAAAAAAACAAAGGTTTTTCATGTTGAATTCTAGAATAAAATACAGTTTTGTTTTAACACGAAAAAAATTTATTTTTTATTTCTATCAGGAAGATCATAGTGTTTTTAGCTTAAACCAAAAAATTAGAATTAAAACAATATATCTTTATTTTTTAAAATTTACAAAAAAAAAGCAGAAAAATAAAAAATAAATCAATATTTCAATAATAACTATGTTTAAGATAATATTTAAGTTTTATTTTTTTCATGCATTTCTAAATATTTTTAAAAATGTTGCTTTAATCAATGTGTCATCTTATTAATAACAATACAAATATTTCACGGTATTAATTCAATTACACGCAACGATACTGGCGACATGCTTTTCGCCTATGACAGACATACGACAGCTGTTTGATATGTAATGTGTATTGTTCCACAACGCGATTACGCTTTGCAAGATTTCGCTGATGATAGCTGTATTCAAGTATAGACACGTGTCTTCAGCTCCACATAGTTTTAAATTATAGCCATTTCATTTTTGCAATAGAGACAGTTGTTGACCACAGTTGTAAAAATGGTTGGGAAACAGGTTGAGAGTATTGAATAAATTGGAGCTTATATTAAAGTTCGCACAAACTCGGTCATTGGGTAATACAGATTTTGACTGAATTTGGGGAATCTTATGAGAGAGTTCGTTGGTGGAGAAAGATATTTCTGACCTACTAAGTTCGTCAAAGATGCAGCAACATCTGGCCGACCTGTGACTGTAAAAGGCAAGGCAGGCAAATGTCTCAAAAGTCAGGGAAATTATTAAATCCGATGACAGATATACAATTTGTGATATTGCCAAAGCTGTTGCATATCGCTATCGCAAATGCAGTTCATTTTGAAGCGTATTTTCAAAGTACGAAAGATTTCTGCTAGATGGACCCCGCATATATTGACAGATGACAAAAACGGGTACGAGTACAAAACCGATAAGCAGTTGCTCAAAATATTTCTAAAATTCAATAGAGATTTCAGACATTGCTACTGGTGTCGAAACATGGGTTCACTATTTCGAGCCGGGAAGAAAAATTTAAAAAATAGGAACAAAGTGTGGTTAATCACGGTAGAAGGCCTGTAGCTACCAAAAGAAGCATTAGCACAAAGAAGGTTCTTCATTGCATATACTTCTCATGTGATGGTATAGCCGTAAAAATTCCGGTGCCGAAGGGCAAAAGTGTTACAGGTCGGAATTACCGAGATGTTATACTAAAAAAGTTCAAGAAATATTATCTTAAACGGCGCCCTGGGTAAGGATACAGGCATGTTCGTTTACTTCATGATAATGCTCCATTACATACATCTGAGCTTGTGAAGTCGGAGAAGCTTCCCATCTTGCCAAACCCACCATACTCTCCAGATGTATGTGGTTTTTTTTGGTTTCCAAAACTTAAAGAGTTCTTTTCTAGTCGTCGGTAAAGGACAAGCCCTTAGCAATCAGTCAGTGTCTCAAAGGTCTACCTAAATCAGTGTACTGTCACGCATTTCAGAAATGGTTCAGAGATTGAATTTTTGTATTTCAAACCGCGAAGAATACTTCAAAGGGATATAATATTAATTTAACTATTTGAGTCAAACGCTTTTGAGATATCTAACAATACACTTTACATACCGAACTAGGTAGATTTCCACTTTATATCCGCGTATACAATTGTACTTAAGAACGTATAATTTCCGTTGCAGTGTTGTCCAGAGTGATAAATTATCTTCACATTTGTAAAAATTAATTGTTGCATTGTATAACAATGGTGATTAAAATCAAATCAGCTATAGGCCCAAGTGTAGAAATTTTGCCTGTGCGTTGCTCTGATGGCATTATACAGCAGGGTTCTTTATCGTGCCACGCCTGCCGTAACACGGGATCTCGTTTACTTCCCATTCGAAAGAACCTTGGCTTTTATTTCGGAATGTCGAGTGCTTGGTTAAAGAACAATCACTACACACTTTCAAGTCTTGGGTCAGACCTGGTCGGGGCTGGAACCCACTACCTCCCACTTACGGAGCGAGTACTCTACCAACCAAGGCCACCACAGTAGTTAAATCATTGCCATCAGCGCAATGCACAGGTAAAATTTCTTCACTTTCGCCTATAGCTTGAGACGTCTCGATACAAGTGAAATATTCTTGATTGGGACGTTAAACACCATTTCTCAACAAGTAAAATTCAATGTTATTAATCTAATTTAATTCATTTTAATATTTTTAAAAACCGATTTGGGAGATGTGCCAAAAAATACAAACTAAATGTAATTAAATAGAATGTTAACAAGCTTCAATAACATGGTATGTTCATGTTAGCAATGCACAACATATCCGGTATTTTTATCAATTTAACGCAAAAAGACTCCCTGTCTAAATTTTTGAGATAGCCATTTAAAACATTATTATTCATAATCTATGTTTTTACTGATTAGAGTATTTGTCTTTTTTTATAAGTTAAAGTGTAAACTCGGTAATAAAAAAGGAAAAATAACCCTCGCACAAATACAAATGGCTTTTATATTTGTATATGACGGTATTCGTTTAAAAACGTCGTGTTTTTTTTCTACTTGTCTCTTATTTAAGAAGGAGCCTCGGTGGCCGAGTGGTCTGAAGCGCGCGCATCGGATCACATTACTATAGTAAAAGTAATGTTATGTACTGTTTCTGAATGCAGTATTGTTATAAAAAACCAAAAGCTTTGTCTATTAAAATTCAATAGTATTTTCACAAATTTGTTATCAGATTTTAAAAAATGCATTTTGTTTTTTTTTTTTGATTAATTCAATTAATTAATTAATTAATTAAAGAGTGTTTATTTATTTAAACATTTATTTATTTTTATTTTATTTATCAACATTATTATCCTTGAGATTCATCAGACCTGAGATACATTCTCTTAAAACAGAGTTCAAAACATTAGTATCCTTCCCACACTAATGTCACAAAACTTTTTTTCTACCCCGTCTGTTTTCCTGGTGCAGCAAAATTAACATAAACGGACCAGAACAAATTCACTTATCAATAGCACAATCATGTTTTTGATTATTTATTAATGAGATGTATTAGGCAATTTAATTATCTGATAGAGCAATTAATTATTGACATTTATGTTACATCTGATAGGATACCCCGGAGATACTTAACACTCCCCTTGATATTGTTAACGAAATGGATGGCATTTTCAATAAAATGGTCCAGTTTGTGTTATTTTGTGTTTTTCATCCGGTGAAAGGTTTAAAAACTAAACCAAGTATTCATCTTTAAAAAAAACTTAGAAACCCAGAAGGTACTTAAAGCGCAATTTGATGCAGACAATGAAAACAAAGAAGATTCACGGCAACCGACCACACAGAACCAGAACTTTTAAATATACAACAAAGAATAAATTGTGTAAAGTCAGCTTTCAATTTATATATTCTATCAAGCTGTGCATTTCACTTGTGCTATATAATCAGTGTTAGTGTACTATTTCTTATCAGGTTGTACATTTCACTTGGTACTATATACAGCCAGTGTTAGTTTACGACTTCCTGTCCTGTTGTACATTTTACTTGGTCCTATACAACCATTGCAAGTGTACTTCTTGTAAGATTGTATGTTTCACTTGGTACTATATACAGCCAGTGTTAGTGTACTACTTCTTGTCAGGTTGTACATTTCACTTGGTCCTATACAACTAGTGAGGAATTTTCCATCAAATATTTGTAGTACTTTTATGATATGATATTTGGGATTTTCCTGGAATTTGTTTTAAAATAAACACAAAAATAACACAATATAGCCTTAAATTTGGAGGGAGTTATTCCCTCAGCATTAGCCTTTTTATCATGAATAACTTAAATGTTAGAGACGCTAATTAAAATATAATTTGCTAAAGCGGATGTCATTTTGGTTTATGTTGTTGGACTGGAAATGACGGCAACAGGAAAAGGGCAGAAGACATTTTGAATATATATATATAAGTGACTTTTTAGGTGAGTATTTAAAGAATTTAGTAGCTTTTCAAGTTGTAGCCAATAGAACTATCATACAAAAAATCCTTAGTTAAGAGATACGGGTTTAAATGTCCCATAGCCGACATAACAGTAATTACGGTATGGACGATGTTCATTTCGATGGAGCGTTACTCGCAGCTTTCGTTGTATTTTGGGTTGTTACTGTTTGCTTATGAAACTGTATACAAAGATTTCTTATGTTGTGCTTGTCAAGCATTAAATATATGTTTATGTATTTTTTAATGTTGTGCTTCACTTGCTTTAAATAAATGTTTCTTCTGTTAAGCTTGTCAAACAATGTTCATACGTTTTTTGTGCTGTGTTTGCTATAGTATTTATATTGGTTTTTATGTTGTGCTTCCTTTAGTTTGTTTATTGGTTTGCGAGCTGTGTTTGCCATAGTTTTTATATAAGTTTCTTGTGTTGTACATGCTATTGTATGTATATTGTTTTTTGTGTTGTTTTGCTATAGTTCGTATAAAACAGTTTTTCTCTTTTTTGCATTGTGCTTTCTACAGTTAAGTACAGGCTATTTATAATTTTATATTTATTGGGGTAAAGTATCAGCGTCTTTGTTTAGTTCGGTCGCGTCATGTAGTCAAGATTAATTTATGGACTTTTTTTACTGCCACCATTGTGTAAGTACTATAATAATCATTCGCATAATTGTTTACTTCTAGTTTATTTGTATTTTAACGAGTATTAAATCATATTTTCTCTTTTATATTTGAACGCGTCATGTTTTCTATTAATATTGATTTATGTAATTTGCAGCATTATTTGAAATATTATGAGTCAGTACAGGGCTCTCACAGCTCATTTTGGGAATGGGGCCAGGGCCCTTGGAATTGGGAAAATTCGCGTCGTTTTGACCTATTTTGGGAAAAATCAAATAGAGTTAAAACTATTTAATATTTGCTTTAATGACGACATTTATAACTATCTTTTTAAACAAACTTTTTAAGTATGAATGTTACTAACAAATCATTATGATGTCACAACAATTCTTTTTTTTCCCTTTCTTTTTTGGAATTGGGAAAAATCTAGGTTCCAATTGAAAAAAAAACAGCTTTTGGAGCCCAATTTCGGCCCCAAATCAAGCCCAGTGAGAGTCCTGTAGTATTGCAGGACTGTACTTTGAGTTTATAGTTTTATATGCAAGGCGAGTTTATCTTTTTTTATTTGTTTGTACATATTATTTGTAAATCATGATTCTTGTCAATATTTTAAACTGTATTTATTTTGTACACATTAATTGAAAATTATGATTATTGTTAACTGCATTGTATATTGTAGTTCTTTACCTTCTCCAGAGGTTTATGCTAAATGTTTATTTAATAAATGGCTATATACAGCATAGTAAAGAAACAACGATCTGCAGTTCAACGTGGCTGGTACCCGCTCCAGAACTCTTAAAGAAAAAGGCATCAGTTTGTATGAATCATTGTTTAATGGCCATCGTCTGCAAGTACAGAGGAAGAACCTGGTACTGGACAGGTATTTAGATATGAATTATCCCTCTATGCCTCTGTCTGAATTATCATATTATAAGGATAGTCTCATTTTATCCATGGCAGACTATGAAGACTCAGTGTCATTATTTATAAAATTTCTGGATAGAAGGTAGTGATTTGGAGCGCTCATCAATTGATATGATTTACACCAGTGATAAGGGAAGATTCAGTAGAACTATTCTTGAAATTGACACCTTAGTTAATGAAGAACATATTAATGCCATTTCAAACCCCAAGGAAAACCTCGGATCAGAAGTATCTCACAAGGGTTCAAGGTCAAATACGAAATAAATCTCCAACATTAAGTCAGAATTTTCACACTCAGCTTCAAAGACATCATCGAATAAAAGTTCAAGGTCATCTATTTACACCAGATCTTCATCAAGCTCGGAAAAAGTTTCTGTTATGTTTTTGAAACAAAAGGCTGAAATGGAAGCTAAAAAGGTTAAGTTAAAAGCGGCAATGAAGGAAGCAGAAATTCTCCAAAAACAAGCCGCCTTTCAGGCAGATTTAGCTATTCTTACAGCCCAACAAGAGTTTGATGAAGCTGTAGATAAACACAAGGTGTTCATGGAAGAACTGACAGATAGTGACAGTGTCGGCGACTTGTCAAACGACCTTGATAGTAAGGTGTCTGCTAGAACTGACCAATATGTTGAGGATCAAAATCAAAAGCTCGCTTTTACTGCACCCGAGTCATTACCCACGTCGACCTCTATCCAGGAAGTAGTTCAAACTTTGCCTTCATATACCAGTACAGAACATAATCTTCAGACTGTAACACCTAGCACTAAATATGATGATCAAGTCACATACAGCTTAAACTCTATGTCTAATACAGTTTCATTGGCGACCTGGGATAAGGTTCCTTTGGCATCAACACACACTGACATCCCTCTACAAGTACATAATACTAAACCTGGCCTTGTACCACAGATGGTTTGGAGTACACCGCATATACCTGTCATGTCACATACTTACACCCCTAAGTCTACTGGGGACATTCTTCTAGACTCTTCTACCCGTTCTCGACTAAAATAAAACACCTCCGGTGAAAGTTGTACTAACGCCTACAGCAGGTTCTAGTCTAGCAAGTATTCCCTGACCAAGTTACAGGAAAAGTTAAATATACTTCACTATTGCATAATCAGTCAGTTGAGAGACAAATAACATCTAAGATTGAAGACGTGTCAGACACACCAGTTGTAGCCCCTAGTACAGGAGTTGTCCCCAAGCATCAATTTACACGCCAGCTTCATCCACTACAACAGAGGCTCAAGCATTCACAAGTTTCATTCTCAAGAAAAAACTGCTTTTCTCCTGACTCGGCAAGTTCCAGGATACACCTGAAACAGACCTTATGTACAGCTTTCATAGCATATTGAATGACCTAGTTGTCACCCCAATGGAAGAAATGGATCTCTTAGTGAAATAGCTTGGAACTTATTCTCGTCAGGCTTCCAGTCTTCGGTCAACTAATTCATTGAATCCATCCAGAGGTGTACGTCTTATATGGAAGAGACTTGATCAAAGGTATGGTAGCCCTGAGGTCATTGGGGATACTTTAAAAGGAAACTCAACTCTTTCACCAAGTTAACCAAGTTCGACACCTAAAAGTTTTATGACTTTCTCGATATCCTGTCAGAAATTGATGCTAACATGCAGAACTTGAATTATAAGGACTTGTTGTCATATAACAACTCTTCATCTGGAATCATACCAATAGTCAATAAGCTGCCTCAAGGAGTTCAGGAGAAATGGACAACACGTGCCCATAGATATAAACAGGATTGCCAAGTACCCTATCCACCATTTTCATACTTAGGAGAATTTATCAGTGACATCACTCGCATGAAGAATGACCTAGGATTTGTGTATGAACAGAATACTACTAGTGTAGGTTTTGAGTCTCGACAACGTAGAAGCCAAACAGAATTCAAACCTAAGGTTAGTGCACAGAAGACAGAGGTTACAGGACAATGACACAAAACAACCGTTTTGTCCATTTCACCGCACAAATCATAAACTCAACAAATGCCCTAAATTTCGGAAGTTGTCACTAGAAGACAGGAAACAGTTCCTCAGGAAGAACTCAATCTGTTTCAAATGTTGTCGACAAGAAAAACATTCCTTTAAGAATTGCGATGCTATTGTGAAATATGAAGTTACAAAAGCAACCGTCACCCAACTGCGCTACACGTCGATATTCAGCCTGAAGAACATTTACCCGATCAAGGAGAGGAGCAGGTAACGCCACAATCTAACAAAGTCAAGTCATTTTGCAGTCAGGTATGTGGGATCGAATCTGGATTAAGCGATTCTTGTGCAAAGACAATTTTAGTGAGAGTTTACCCGAACGATCACCCCGAGAGAGCCCTTAAACTCTGCCATAATCGACGTAATCAATCTCTTGCCAGATCTGCATTTTTCGATCACTTTGGCTCTCATGGTAGTTACGTGGAGTATTCAATGCCCTCGTGTTCAGGAGTTGTATCTACTGTTGGCAGGAAAGCTAAAGGTTTTACTGTAGAAGCCATAGATGGAATGCCAGTCCTCAATTGCTAACTATGTATGAATGCAACCAGATTACAGATGCTCATCATGAGATACCAGTACCTGAAGCAGCGCTTTATCACCCTCATCTGCGTGAGTTAGCCGACTTTATCCCAACCCTAGATCCTAATGCAGACATAATCCTCCTTATCAGTCATGACCTAACTGCAGCTCATCATGTCATGTTTTAGACCAGAAAATTGGACCCATGGAAGGACCTATTGGACAACATAGGATGGGTTATTATCGGAGAGGTATGCCTTGGTAGTGCACACCAACCTCACGTTAAAAATAACAAAACTCGCATCTTGGCAAATGGAAGACCTTCACTTTCACCTTGTCCGAACTGTTTTGAGGTTAAGTCAGATGAAACAGGTTTTCCGATACATGTATTTGAAAGGACCTCACAAGATGACAAACTGGGTCTCTCGAAGGAAGACAAAGAGTTTTTACAAATATGAGAGTCAGATTTTGTTAAGGACTCTTACGGTAACTGGGAAGATTCTCTTCCATTTAAGTTAGATCGTTCAAGATTACCAAACAACAGAACTCAAGCTGTTCGACGGGCTCTATCCCTTGATGCAAGTTTAAGAAAAAATTCTAACAAATGTGCTCACATGATGGAGTTTGTGGGAAAAATTCTGAACAATGGTCATGCTGAAGTTGCACCTAGGTTGCTGAATAGAGAAGAGTGTTGGTACCTCCCACTCTTTGGAATTTATCTTCCCAAAAAGCCTAACAAAATACGTGACGTCTTTGACTCATCTGCAAAACACAATGGGATATCATTAAACAGCGTTCTTCTCTCTGGACCGGACAATCAATAGTTTAGTGGGTGTACTTCTTAGATTTCGCAAAGACCAGATAGCTATAACTGCTGATATCGAACAGATGTTTTACGGTGGCTTAACATCACAGAAACTACCTTCGATTCCTATGGTATCAAGACAATTGCCTTCATCCACTCATAGAGTACAGGATGACATTGCATGTCTTCGGAGATTCACTTTCTCCGGCTGTGGCAACCTATGGATTACGTAAAGTTGTGGAAAATGCAGCTTTAGATGTCCGTGATTTTGTCACTAAAAATTTCTATGTGTTAATTTCAACGACAACTGCAAAAATTGCTGTTTCTCTAGTTACCCGGACTCAGCAGACTCTAATGGACAATGGAAACATCAATTTACACAAAGTGTCATCTAATTCACCAGATGTTCTTAACGCAATGAACCAGAAAGACCTTGCAGTTGACGTCAAAGACCTTGATCTTCCGTCTGAAAGTCCACCTCTTCAAAGAAGTCTTGGGCTCTACTGGAACCTGACAGGAGATTTTTTCACATTTTCTTCAGATGCTGTCAATAGACCGTACACTAAACGAGGACTTCTAGCCACAACCAACAGCCTGTTTGATCCTATTGGATTTGCTGAACCTGTTGTACTGAAGGGAAGGCTACTATTTCGTGACTTAATCACATCTACTACTGACTTCGATAAAATATTGCCAGAAGAGCGCCGATTTTAATGGGAGTCTTGGTGCAGATCTCTTAACCATCTCAGTTCTTGCCACATTAAACGTCAGTATGTTCCAGGCACAACCTTTTGCTGTTGCGTATCTACGAAGAAGGGATGCTGAAAATCAATATCAAATTAGTTTCTTGTTAGGAAAGGCAAAGGTTGACCTAAACATGGACATAAAAATCCACGCTATGAACTATGTACAGCAGTATTGGCAACAGAAGTAGGTCGCACTATAAGTGAGCAGTTGAAAATAGCACCCGATAGCATTCATTTCTACACGGACAGTAGGATAGTTTTGGGTTACTTGTGGAATCAAGTCAGAAGATTTTACATATATGTTGGAAATCGTGTTGACAGAATTCTTCGTTTCTCTAAGCCAACACAGTGGTCTTATGTTTCTACTGATCAGAAGCCAGCAGACGAAGGAACACGGTGTATTCAAGCAACACATGGCTACAAGGACCAAACTTCCTCAGGAATGAAATAATGTCAAATTCTGATAATTTAGATAGCTATCCTCTTATTGAACCTTATACCGACAATGATTTGAGACCTTTTGTTAAAATCATTAAAACCACAACAAGCTGTGTAACATTGAGCTTCAGACACTTCGAGAATTTTTCTAATTGGAATTCGTCAGTCAGAGGCGTTGCTTAACTCGCATCTATGAACAATGTTCATAACAAGAGTGTTTCCTTCAGACGACGGATTAGTTAGAAAGGTTGAAGTGAAAGTTTTTAGAGATGTCAAGTCACCATTGTATATCAGACCCGTCAAATCCTTTTTGCTGAAATAATATCATTTGGGTTTTGTTTAATAGACTATAAATCAAAGTACTAAAAGAACTACTGCATACTTTTATCAAGACTCGTAGATTGGAACTATTTCATAGTGATTTCATTAGTGTTTGCATATAATGAACTGTTTCTATTGACATTATTGATATACAAATACTATATCAGGAGGGGAGCGTGCTGCCTCGCCAGTGATCCCGACTTGTTATCAGACGAAATCTTGACTTTTTTGAGTTATTGAACTTTGTACTTTCGTTTTTGATTTTAAACTGTATGTATTTAAAATTATTAGGTTAAATAGTTTTTTTCCAGTCACATGATCAGTTTTGCAGGAAAATATCAGCGTCTTTGTTTAGTTCGGTCGTGTCATGTAGTTAAGGTTTTTACGGACTTTTTTACTGCCACCATTGTGTGAGTAATATAATAATCATTCAAATAATTGTTTACTTCTAGTTTATTTGTATTTTAACGAGTATTAAATCATATTTTCACTTTTATATTTGAACGCGTCATGTTTGTTATTAATATTGACTTATGTAATTTCCAGTATTATTTGAAATATGACGTGTTAGTATTGCAGGACTGTACTTTGAGTTTATGCTTTTATGCAAGGCGAGTTTGTATATTTTTTATTTATTTGCACACATTTTTTGTAAATCATGATTCTTATCAATATTTTAAACTGTATTTATTTTGTACACATTTATTGAACATTATGGTTATTGTTAACTGCATTGTATATTGTAGTTCTTTACCTTCTACGGAGGTTTATGCTAAATGTTTATTTAACAAAGTGCTGTATACAGCATATCATTTATATTCGTGGTGATCCAATTTTCGTTGTTTTCGTGGACCATCAGACTCATGAATTTACATGTCAACGAATATGTTTTAAAAAATTAAAATACTAATATATATATATATATATATATATATATATATATATATATATATATATATATATATATATATATATATATATATATGTATGTATGTATGTATGTATGTAAACTCCTCTTAATATGCTATGTTGGTTTCATAACCGAAACAAAGAAGAAATCGGAGATGATATAATGTATGGACAACTTGAACAGAAACATGTTTTATCTGCCATATTCTATAACCGTTAAATGCAATACGCATAAGTCACACCTGATAAGTGATCACCTTTATTGATCAACTTTTAGAACAATTTTTTAACAAAGTTCAAACCACGAATTTATAATCTCACGGAATGGTATTTTTTTTCTCCAAACCACGAAATTTGGAGCCCACGAATGTCAATGTATTCACAGTACCTTCATAAATGTAAATATCATTGTACTAATTTTTAACTAAAACAACCTTTCATATGCCACATATGTAAATGAGTTTAAAAATTTGTTATCTGTATTTCAGTTGACTTATCTAAACCAGATGTTTGATCTCTTCCAGTTTTTGTCGTCAACCTGGTGTCACCACATACCATAATCACCAGCATGAAATATATACTATTCTGTTTAATAATTCCATTTATAAATGGAGCACCACCACCACCGACAACTAACCCCCCATTGATTGATGACATCATCACATCTGTAGATAAAATACTGCACTTTTTCAGTGAGGATTATAGTGACATTAATGTCGACGGACTGTTTGGTTTACGCCTCGGACAAGGTAGGTTTAAAATCGAAGGGCAATGTTGGCGATTTATGGGAATAACTCTCAAATTTATTTCACGTATATCGAGGTATCACCGGCTTTTATTTTAATTCATTTCAATGATTTCAGTGTGTCAAGCCTGTCGTAAAATAGGGCGTCGGTTTTTCGGTTCTTTTCGAGGGCCTTGTTAACTTTATTTCATTATCAATCATTAGCAATTCTTTTATTAGTGATTGGTCTTACCGGGCATATCTAATGACTACGATTTCGACTGTAGTGGTGGTATGACAAGATCTTATACGTAGTAATGACATGGTATAAATTAGGATGTTAGGTTGAGTAGAGTTGAGTAATAGTGTTTAACGTCCCAGTCAAGAATATTTCACTTATATCGAGACGTCGTCAGCTGTAGGCGAAAGTACAGGAATTTTGCCTGTGCGTTGCGCTGATGGCATTATACAGCAGGGTTCTTTATCGTGCCGTACCTGCCATGACACGGGACCTCGTTTATTTTAAGTTCCCATCCGAATGAACCTGTGACTTTCATTTCGTAAAGCCAAGTTTTGGGTCAGACCCGGCCGGGGTTCGAACCCACGATCTTCAACTAAAGGAGCAAGCACTCTACCAACTGAGCTACCTCAGTGGTTTCAGGATGTTAGGTGGAATGGTGTTTAACGACAAGGAGTCAAGATTTCACTTATAAATATTTTGACGGTCAGTTCAGGCATGGTGGAATGAAAGAAACCACTTTCGAAAAGTGAACTGACATGGATCTACAAAAAAGGAGTACAAAACCAGGCCAGCCCTGTAAGCTGGAGCCAAGGTCACCAAGGCTGAAGTTGTCGATAGGGTCAAATCTAAATAAATTTTAACATTTAGAGTTTAACACGTTATCCTGTAATGTAAAACTTAATCCATCTATACACAAGCTCTAGTGATGGTACCACATGCCAGAAAAATATTCTTTACATACAAGAAGCACTAATATATAAACTCATTTAAAATGTTGAAAAAAAAAAATATCGAAACTCTCTCTCTCTCTCTCTCTCTCTCTCTCTCTCTCTCTCTCTCTCTCTCTCTCTCTCAGATTTAAATATTCCATACAATTTTTTTTGCGTATAACACCTTGAATTACTTCTGCCTTGCCTACAAATTATTAAACGGTATACGGTAGAAATAGTACAACTTAACATGCTAGGGTAAACCTAGTTACTTGCTATTGAATGCAGTAAGTTTATTGAAGATTTTATAGTGACTGACAAGATGGACATTTCCAATCAGACCGGGAATGAAAAGCTTTGTTGATTTTTTGTATAGATATTGTAATGGGCTTCATCAAACCTTTTTCAGAACATTAATTTTTTACAGGACAACTTATACAAGCGGTGCAGGATTGTAAAGTTAATCCCCGCTGTACTGACCAGATTTATTCGAAGTTACATTCACTAGAAAAAACTTTGTCAGATACTTGTGACAAAGCTCTCCCTTATGTCAAAAGTTATGACGAGGATTACTTTCAACGTTTTAAGGACACCATTGACAAACCCTACTTGTTGCCATACCAACCGACTACTTTCACCAAAAAGGACTTAATTTTGTCCGGAGGAAAAAATTCCAGTTACAATGAAGACAAAGGAGATGCTTGTTATGCTCGGCTGATGGGAACTTTCAAAGAAGGAGACAAGTAATGTTATATTATTTTGATGTAAAAACAACATTTTCCGGGAGTACCTTATTTTCGTGATATTTACTATACACTTATAAAACGCGAAAACAAATACCTTGAAATTAGAAGTGTCATGTGCTGATTTTAAATGCATTATTTTAAAAGAAATTTAAAATTAGCACAAGACAGAAGTTGAAAATATAAAATTGAACTAGAACAGAATTTTTGGAGACATATACCCCCGTCCCTAACAATGTCTTCGAGTAAGGGGGGGGGGGCAAGTTTAAGACTTGAACTTGTTTCTGTGGCCTTTGACCTTTGGCCTATCCACCTTAATCTTATTAACAAGATATCGTCTTGGTATACATTTGTATAAAGTTTAATCAAAATCCATCACAGATGTAAAAGTTATGGAGCGGACCCATACCTGGGCGGACGAGCAGACAGGGTGTTTCCTATCCATATAACACCCTTAACTTCGGGGGATAAAAACAATCACCATCTTGATATAGCAAAATATGTTGGTACATTTTTAGAATGTATGAATATGTCCGGAAATGAATAAGTCTATTGCTTTGCATTTCCTGAAATGGTAAATTTTTAATTTTGAAAATTTTGGCATGCGCAAATTTAGTCATACATGTAAATGACATTTGGAAAAAAAAACCCCGCAGTTTTACACTCATATTATAGGCCAAGGTACCGTCAATCTTTAGCTTTTGTGTAATACAGCAAAACTTATCATGTTCAAAATGTCATTGCTTGAGTATTGGCGTGAGATTATTCGTCCTCATATTGAACTTATTTCTTCTGTCTTAACGAAATGATAATTTTAGTATTGGCAAGCGCCATGATTAAAAGTGGAGCAATAGTGTTTTATGCCCAAGTCATGGTTCTTTCACATATATCGAGGCGGTCAAGATCAGTTCTGAAGAAAAGTTGTGGAAACCCGAATGTTTTAAAAAAAAAAGACTTTCGTCAAGTGGACAGATAAGTTTCATGCATTAGGATTTGCTCCTGAATGGCATTTGAACCTAGGCGATCCATAAGCGCGCGCTATAGACAACTCGCCGAGGCCCACAAATAATCACGGAGACTGAAAGATATCTTTCAGTACTATTTTTTTTTTTTTTTTTTTTAAATTGAAATAGCAAGTACGTGTACGTTTCTTTGTGATATTTCACTCAATTTGAAACTGTGACAGTGGCGTTTTAATTTAGACTTTATATTTTTTGTTTTTACAGATTGCTTCCGAAATGTAATGTGACGTCATCATGTTGGGATTACATGACATCATCAGGAACTGCAAGATATGCCATTACACATCAACTATTATATTTTATAGTCATGGAAAAGGTAGATTGGATTAGGATAGGATTAATGGCATTTTACGCCCTAGTCAAGATTCTTGATTCACTCTGTTGGAGGCGGTCAGTTTAGGGATGATGGAGGAATTCCGGAGAAAACAACGAAGTGCTCGGAGAAAACTAGCGATCTACCAGAGAAAACCATCGATTTCCAAGTAACCGACTTATTCTCACACTAGAATCTACCCAAGTGCGATTCAAACCTAGACAATGAGAGGCTCTTTGATCAATGAGCGCGTTTTATACCACTCGGCCACCCAGACCCCAGTGGAAAAAGCAGACGCGTCTACGATACTGGAAGTAGAATTTCCGCGATTATAAACATTATTCATAACGTTCTTTTTATAATTAGTTTTGATTTATTAGACATTGTAATATTTATTATGATTAATTATGACGTTTTTCTGTTTCTATTATTTATTTTTTATCTAATGATTTATCTAGTTCTATCTCCTATCTATCTATCTAGTCTATTAGTATTCCATTTACCAGCGAGTGTGAATGCATTACTTTTAAACCCCACATAGCTTAATCATTGTTTATATTTAATAAATACTTTTTATTTATTTATTTATTTAGTTATTATTTATTTATTTATTTTATTTAGTTGTTTGTTTTGTTTGTTGTTTAATCTTTAAGGTTGGCTGGTACACTCAAGTTGAAAAGTTTAATAATGGCGAGAAAATCTTGGATATACAAAAAAGATTCTGTAGTAAAATTTATCAGGAGCGTCGGACTTGGCATCAAGTGGAAATGTTAGGATTACAAACAGAGATTTATTTTTGGAACAAAGTAAGGAGAGAGAGAGAGAGAGAGAGAGAGAGAGAGAGAGAGAGAGAGTTTTAGAAGCATATCGATAGCTGGAACGATAGAACAACAGACTTTTGGCCAAACACGATCGTTCATGTTAAAGAGGCTATAAAACGAGAGAGAGAGAGAGAGAGAGAGAGAGAGAGAGAGAGAGAGAGAGAGAGAGAGATGCGACATTATTGATGTTCATAAACCAGTTATCTATCTTGATTCATTTATATATCCCAAAAAGTAACCGTCATAAGAAGTTTCACGGTACTTGTCCTTTTACATTTTACAGCGGTCCTGTGTGGTACTTTAGGATTTGAAGACTTTATGAGAAAGGACTGGATTAAAATGGCCGTTAAGTGGCAGGATAAAAAAGATGGCTGCTTTAAAATGTCTTTAAGCCGAGCAGACGATGCTGCTGACAAGTTGATCAAGACTATCGCTGGAATGGAAGGCATCACTGATCCGAAAGTCATACAACAGTATGAAAAACAAGCAGAAGCGAAAGTTTTGAAATCGTACAAAGAGGATGAAAGCATATTGTAAGTAATGTTCAAAACTGGTATTGTCATATTGTATTTTTATGATTAAATTAAAAAAGTGGTATATGACAGTAGTAATGTTTGATCCACAGGGTCCCGGTGACCCAGTAATTGAGGCATCGGTATGATGAACTAATTGGTCTATTCATAAGTGGCTATATAGTGTTCGTGTCAGTATGTCTGTTAGGTACCATTCGGTACTAGCTTTCCAACAGCCCCAGTGGTTGCTACTTTAATAGTCCGAATTAATTTTGACCCTTACACACCAAATATGCCCAACGGTTGTGTGTAGGGTCAGAACAATTTCTATATAAAAACCCGGGATTTTTCGATACCATCTGTTGTCGGAAGGGGTGCCTCCTCGTTCCGTTTCATACTGAAAATATTGGTGAAAAACGTTGAAAAGTTATTAACCTCGATTGATAGGAGAATGATTTGTCTTCCAAAATATTTATGTATTCAAATTGTTCTGACCCTACACACAGCATTAAAATATATTTAGTGTGTTGGTTTCAAAGAATATTCGGACTACAGCTTCACAAATCCATTACTCTCACAACGTATAAGAAAGTGAAGGGACTTCCCTCTGGTCATGTAGGGCTGTATTTCCCTTTCATTGAAGTTGATTGGTTCTCATTTAACAGGGTGATTTTGCCAAAATTTATTTTGTCTACTCAGTAAACTGAGTATTTAATAACGAAATCTGATAAATTTATTTACCACTCTGCTTAAAAACTTGAAAACAAACAATAATATTTGTTTTTAACCTTTGAAGAATTGTTTATTTTCCACATTTATCCTTTATTTCCCCTGCTGAAATAGTATTTCCGAATTTCTTATAATTTCCACCTGTCTTTAAAGATCACTTTTGTGATGTTTTTTGAGTGGCTCTTATAGACAGGTTTAACTGCAGTTAATTTTAGTCATTGGGGTTAAAAAAATTTACTGAGCTTATAATTTTCGCACATTTTAATAGAAATCAGTAATTTTTTTAAAGGAGTTTAAAAGATAAAATAGAATTCATAAACTTTAACAAAAATAATAAATAAATAAATAATAAAATAAAATATAAAAAAGAAGAAGAACCTCGATTTGAAACAGCGAATTTTACAGACAGACTAAGAACAAAAACTTTTGACCAAATCATGTATTAGACAGATAGGCTTTCTAAAGCGGACTGTTGTATATAGATCGCTACAGACAGGTGGTTGTTGTATATAAAGAGGTGGGCTTTGATACAAGTTATACTGAACTTTTTCAAACTGTCAAATATTTTTAATTTATAAAAATGAATTTTAAATTTTTAAATGTATTTTTCAGCGGCAACATCTCAACCATGAGGAAACTTCTACGTGAAAAAGGAATGAAAGGTAAATAATAATAATAATAATAATATCAATAATAACTAGGGATTGTAACTGGGATACCAGTTACGTATGATTCCCCACCATCCATAATCTATATATTGTCTAAAATATACACCTGCTGATGGACTGATCTCGAGATGGATCGATAGTATCCACTGACTAAGAGAAAGGGCGGAAGACAAGTAAATTTAAAGTTAACATCGAATTGTACAATTATAATTCGAGTAGTATTCATTTTAATATATATTTTCATTCCCTCATACCCCATTGTTGCAACAACGTTTTTTGTTAAAAGAAACCAATTGAATCTGCATGTTTAAATTTATAATTCGAAATGTATGTAAATTTTACAAGTTCAATAGATCAGAATCATGCGTTCTGTCTTCTAACATAGACCCTATCCATTAATTTGGCAATTACAATTAGCTGGTGTATTTTGATTGGACAAGTATTCAACTTTGATTGATAGCAAATCTATTTCACGAACTGTGAGGTGTTGATTGACGTGTGTCATGTCTGTGAAGTAGCCATAACCTACATATTTAATTTAATGGATAATTGACAAAGAGATTAAAGCAATTATACATATCAAAACATGTAATAATGCTATTGAATCTTTGAATAGGAATTTAATCCTGTAAAATTGCCTTAAGAAATGAAATCAAGTATGCCATAAGATAGTGTTTCTTGACTGAGGGTGGGTTTTAAGAATTCTGGCTTCCCACCCCTACCCTCTCTTGAAAAGGATTTCCTGGAGGTTTTTATCACTCTTTTCAAAAGTCCATAATGAACAAGAAAATATACAGATGAGTGGAAAGGATTTTAACTATTTAAAAGCTATACATGTACATAGCACTACCCACAGTGGGAAATGACCTTAGATGCCCTTTATTAATATAACCCTATTCAACTTTTCATAAGGAACCAGAAAATACATAAATTAGGGGTGGGGATTTCAATAGTTTATAATTAACTTAGCACCACCCAGCCCTACCCTTCAGTGGAAAAGGACCTTAGGTGTCTTTGATTAGTGTCATTCTTTTCCTTTTATCATTAGGAACCAGAAAATATATACTTTAGGGGTGGGGATCTCAACAGTTTAAAAGTTATGACAAAGCCCTATATATGGTTTTATAGCACACTGCAAAGTGTTTAAGGAAAAATTGGTGATTTTTGTTTTTAAGACCCATCTTCCTGTCCCTCACCCAATTAATACACATGGATGTAAAAACTTTAATGGTGCAGGAACCTATCCTAAAATTTTGAACGAGATTGAATGATGCGTTTAACTTGTTTGGCAGTGCTGATAAAAATTTGATATATTTTTAACAATTTAATACATAGTAACTGAGAATTTATTAAGAACAAATTCTGTATGTGAGGAAGAGGTTAGTCACTTAATAAACATGTAGTTCATTAACATTCAATCATTTTTGTTTAGTGCTTAACTTTATACATTAATTCAGATTACCCATTTTTATCGGGCGCTCATATATCTGAGAAACTGAATAAGAAAGAAGATTCTGTAAGAGTTATCTATCTTTGTACGTATTGGACAGAAAGATGTTTGGGATTAAATTACGCAATTTACACGCACCGACCGCTGAGCCGTCGAGATAGAAAAAAAATTGATCATTTATCCATATCTACCAAGATAGCAGATTATTGGTACCAAATTTCATCGAAACCCATCATACCATTTCCGAGTTCTGCACCGGACAATTTTAAGGAAGAAAAAAAATTATAAAAATAATAATAATAATAATAATAATAATAATAATAATAATAATAATAATAATAAGAAGAAGAAGAAGAAGAAGAAACAGAACGAAAACAATATGATTCCCCACCTTTGGGTGGGGAATCATAATAATAATAGTTATTATTATTATAAATGTAATGCATTTTTCTACACACTCTCTCTCTCTCTCTCTCTCTCTCTCTCTCTCTCTCTCTCTCAATATTTGAATTTTTCATTCTATTTATTTATAAATCGTCGTGGGGAAAATTCTCACTGTAATAAAAAAAATTATCATAACAATGATAACGAGAGACGAATAAAGATCAATATTTAAATGATGCTAGGTCAATAGGTCATAAACACAATGGTTTTATACAGATTGCGATATGTATCACTTTTGAATGCATTTTCAAAAATAAAATTTAGTTTGACATTAGTTATTTTTTAGCCAGTCGGTAGTATTTGGAAATTTCAGAATTTATTGTTAGTTCAAACAATATTTTATTCACAAAAGAAAATCAAAATATCAATGTTACAATAGCATACATATAATGTGAGGAGATCCGAGAACAAGACATAGGTCTTACATAAACTCGTCTCCACAGTCTTTACTTAAATGATGTAAGTTACAATCAGGTGAGCGAGTTGATGTTATATACATGTATATACATTTTGTATTATATTGTTAACAACTAAATGGTATACTGTAACTCAGTAAAGTAAAGGCTTTTATATATATTAACAAAATAAAAACTAACATCAGCATGATTTTTGTTGAGCCTGTCATTGCCATAAGGCGAAACTTAGATAGTACTTTTCAAGTGTCGGCGGCGGCGTGTCAAAATGTGAAAGTTTATGTTAAAGTAATGTATTTTCTACTCGATCAAAAACTAACCAGGCGAGACATTTAAATCCTTGGAATTCTTGTTTATATTGCTGTGTATTTCGAATACACAGTATTCCTTATCAAGCTTACATTTTAACTAAACTACATGACAAGATATAAACATTAGATTTTTAACAGATGAAACAATATAATTATATAGTAGATTCAATTCAGTTTATAGCCTAAGGGTTATTGGAAACATTCAATAAGAAAGTTGTCCCATCTCCTGCTAAGTTAAATGATATAACAGAGAGAGAGAGAGAGAGAGAGAGGAGAGAGAGAGAGAGAGAGAGAGAGTGTGTGTGTGTGTGTGTGTGTGTCTGTGTGTGTGTGTGTGTTTTCTGGAAGACAATATGTAAATGATTTATTGTTTAAAAGAGTTTCCTATTGATATTATGATTACTAAACATATATTAAAGCTGCATTAAGTTTACCCATTATTTATAAAAGTTATATATGTTGATATTTATATAAGTTATATCATTAGTAATCACTTACTATAGGACATTATAAATTTTGGTAACACATTACAGTGCAATTTAAATTTTGGCCACATATTACAGGACAATAAATATTTTAGTAACGCATTATAGGACAATAAAAATTTTAACTTGAACATTATAAGACAATGTCAATTTTGATCACTCATTACAGGGCAATATTAATTTTGGACACACATTACAGGGCAATATTAATTTTGGTCACTCATTACAGGGCAATATACATTTTGGTCACACATTACAGGGCAATATTAATTTTGGACACACATTACAGGGCAATATTAATTTTGGTCACTCATTACAGGGCAATATATATTTTGGACACACATTACAGGGCAATATACATTTTGGACACACATTACAGGGCAATATTAATTTTGGACACACATTACAGGGCAATATTAATTTTGGTTACTCATTACAGGGCAATATACATTTTGGACACACACTACAGGGCAATATTAATTTTGGTCACACATTACAGGGCAATATTAATTTTGGTCACTCATTACAGGTCAATATACATTTTGGTCACACATTACAGGTCAATATTAATTTTGGTCACTCATTACAGGGCAATATACATTTTGGTCACACATTACAGGGCAATATACATTTTGGTCACACATTACAGGTCAATATTAATTTTGGTCACACATTACAGGGCAATATACATTTTGGTCACACATTACAGGTCAATATTAATTTTGGTCACACATTACAGGGCAATATACATTTTGGTCACACATTACAGGGCAATATACATTTTGGTCACACATTACAGGTCAATATTAATTTTGGTCACTCATTACAGGGCAATATACATTTTGGTCACACATTACAGGTCAATATTAATTTTGGTCACACATTACAGGGCAATATTAATTTTGGTCACACATTAACCGATACTATAAATTCTAGTCACACATAACCGGACAATATAAATTTTGGTCACACATTACTGGGCAATATCTACACATTACAGGGTAGTATAAATTTTGGTAATACATTACTGGACAATATCTACACATTACAGGGTAGTATAAATTTTGGTCACACATTACTGGGCAATATCTATTTTTGTCACACATTACAGGGCAATATCTATTTTTGTCACACATTACAGGACAATATAAATCCTAGTCACACATTACAGGGCAATATCTATTTTGGTTGCACATTACAGGGCAATATCTATTTTTGTCACACATTACAAGCCAATACAATGTATCTATATTGGGTCACACATTACAGGGCAATATAAAATTTGGTCACATATTCCAGGGAAATATTTATTTTTGTCACACAATCCAGGGCAATGCAAATTTTAGTTACACATGAAAGTGTGATATACTTGTACTTTTTCTGACGATTTCAAATATAAATGTGTATTAAATGTCGCTATATTTTATATATTTCAGATAATTGTTTGTCACACACTTCCGGTCTTGGATTTGGCGCATTTTCTACATACCTTCGATATATGATAAGACACCTCTAATCATAAGCTGCTTAAAAAATAGGATGAAGTTTCAGCCATGTTTAAAATAAAATTGTTTGTGGACATAACAATGATTGTTGATTAAAATTTAATAAATAATAAAAGCACTACTACGGTAGCTCAGATGGTAGGGTGCTCGTTTCGTATTTTGGATGTCGGGGTTTAAACCTCAGCCGGGTCTTGCCAAGACTTGAAAAGCGGTAGCGACTTTCCACAAGCACTTGTCATTTAGAAATGAAAGTCACGGAGTCCTTCAGAGGAGACCATAAAAACCGATGCCCCGTGTCAAGACAGGTGTCGCATGCTTAAAATACCTCCCTGCACATTGGTCTAAGCGCACTGCAAAGGTCAAAATTTCTGTCACTTCACCTATAGCTGGTGACGTCTTGATATAAGTGAAATATTCTTTACTTGGACATAAAACCCTTTTAAATCAAGCTAATAAATAATAATAATAATAATAATAATAAATATAAAGGTTTGTAAAAAGAACCATATTTCACCTTAACCAAATTGCTTTTATTGTGGAGTAATTTTGTTTTCACGTCCCAGTCAAAAACGTAAGTTTGGAGATGGTAGGGGAAACTGGAGTGCCTTGAGAAAACTTTCGACCTTCAACAACTGCCAAACTTTCTTACACGTTTATCTGTTCCGAATGCTATTTAAACCTATGCAATTTGATACAAGCGTTATAAATGCAAGCGCGCGCTCTAGACCATTCACGCCACCTCCTCCCCTCCTTCCATTTGGCTAGTGGGTTACTAAAAATTTCTTTAGTACTTAAAATGTACTTTATAATGCAAGCAATTACTCGAAATCTAGCTTAACAATTTTAGCAATAATAAAGGAGTTAGTCCGAATTTCCTGCGACCCTAACACACATTGTGCCCTGACAGCTGCCACACACAGCCGCCAGGCATAATGTATGTTAGTTAGGGTCAGAAGAAATTCGGACTAAGAAGTTATAAATGTCTTAAAGGTTTTCTAATTTAAAAAAAATGCGTGGGCAAAGTAAAAACACTCCAGTAAGAAATGAGTGAAAAGGAGTAATGATGTTTTACGATCAAGTCAAGATTCTTTTACTAATATTGAGGTGTTCAGTTCTAAGATTGTGGAGTAAACCGGAGTTTTCAAGAGGTAAAAACCCTTTTTGGCAAGCAACTGACAAACTTTCCTACAGTGGTATCTGCCTGAGTGGGATTCGAACCTTGGCCGTGAGATGCACCGTGATCCATTAGTGCACGCTTTAGATCACTCGGCTACAGAGGCCCCGCTTCAAGAATACGGAGTACACTACTGTCTGATTCACGTCTGCCGTAGCACTAGTTTTTCAAGGTTTTAGAAGAGATATCAAAAAATTTTGTAGAATGCCACATACCGTTATGACGTTTGCATTTTGTCGTAATTAACTGACACCAAACTAAATGCCATCTTAGCTGGAGTATAAAATGCAGAGCTTTTTAAAATCCTTACGGGGATTTAATATGGGACACAAACACGCAGTTTTATAAAATTTGTAATAATTTTCACGTTGTTACACCCCGATAACAACGTAAAAAGTGAGATTCAATTCTTAAATAAAACAGATATACCGGTAATATTGATAATAGATAAGTAATAATTGGTACATACACCCAGGTTGAAATTTACCGTCTCTGTGACTCAGTGGTATAGCCTCCATCTTCAGGGCGGGAGGTCATGGGTCCAACCCGACTGGATCAAACATAACACTTTAAAATTAACATATTGCTTCCTTGCCTGGCGCTCGGCATTAGGAAGACAGAGTATCGACTAGACTTAGGGAGTAGTTTGTTTATCTGAGGCATAATTACTCGGAGAGCTAGCACCTTACCAAAAATCTTTGAGTGCGGGCTAGTACATGGCAGGCCACAATTCACTTGCACATCTCACGCATACACAAACTTGTTACTAGATCAATTTAAATACTAGTATTTATAACCTTGCTTACATTACGAATTGCTGAAAAATTGCCGAAAATTTGCTGATGTGATGTTAAACAACATTACAACAAAATTGAAATAAAATTGATGAGTGAAGTTATGAGGTCTTTGCGTATGCCCTAGTCAAGATTATTCACTCATAAGGATGCTCAGTTCATGGATGGACGGGAAAACCAGAGAGAAACAGCAGCCTTTTGCTAGCAAACTGACAAACTATTTCACACTAGGATCTGCCACAATGGAATTTTGGAACGATAACACATTAATCACAAAGTATGGAATAGAAAAATAATAAAACAAACATACCAGTCCTTGTCCATATCACAATCCCAAAAACAAAGTAAAAACTTTGCAAACCAGCAAAATATGTTATACACGTGAACTTCCATCAAGGAAGTGAGGCCGGGTGCTCCGGAAGGGTAAGCACCTCCTGTCTAGCTAGCTACACCCGTCACGTGCAAGTCAATTTTGAGAATGAAAGGAACAAAGAACTATGGTAAGTCAAATATATCCAGTATAAGTTGGGATACAGTGACTACATACTTATCAACAATATTGTGATGACGGCCATAAAACTTTTTAAGGGCCCTGATTAGCCTAGGCTTGCAATATCCTTGTGTCAACAATTTAATTGTAAGTAATTTGCTTCGTTGCAGAAAGTTCCCATAGTGGGAACAAGCTCTACCGTACCGTATTAACTGTGAAACATATACACCATACGCAGGAGAAGCAGGGATATTACTGCAAAGAAACGAAAAGTTGACAATAGAAAAATTGAAGTTATCACGTTTGTCGTATAGCTTCAGATGTAACCTTTCATGGGTGTCATAATTGAGGTATAAGTCCAAATATGAAGCAGAACATGGAGAATCTGTCGTGTCTTTTATTTCAAGCTCACTTGGATAGACGACATTCACATTTTCTCCAAATTTTTGATTATTTAGAGATAGAACGTCATCTATATATCTGTATGTGTAGTTGAATGATTTAGCGTCAGTCTTTTTTCCAGATTTGACAAGGTTCTGTAAAAATTCTGATTCATAAGAATAAAGAAACAAATCAGCAAGCAAAGGTGCACAGTTTGTGCCCATTGGTATACCGATTGTTTGTTGAAAGATAATATTGCCAAACACAACAAATATGTTGTCTATCAAAAACGCTAACATTTTGTTGATTTTATCTTTAGTATATTTTTGTTCGCAGTCTGTATGGTGTTTTACAAAATAACCAGAATCCCTGTTGAGCACTAGATATTTATATCTTGGTTTACCGTTTTTGTAAAAGAATGAAAAGTGAATGATTTGTTTTAGACGTTCTTTCAATTTAGCATGAGGGATAGTGGTGTAAAGGGAAGAAAAATCAAAAGTTTTTATACTTTTTACCGAAGATAGAGTATTAGAGACAAAATGGTCAAGTAGTTCTTTAGAATTTTTGAGAATCCACATTTGGTTGATGCCAGATGTAGAATAGACTCTATCTGAATAAGTCTGAATGCCATCTTTGACGACTGTCAAAATTTTTGTTAGAATTACTGATAATGATTTAGTAGTACATTTAGAGGAACCTGCTATATATCTTTCCTTGTATGGATTTTTGTGAAGTTTTGGAATCCAATACAAGTAAGGCAGGTCAAGTTCTTCCTGTTTTAAATTGATATCAAAAGACTCAAGGACTCCCCTATGATTAGAAAGAACTTCATCTTTGGTAAAATTAGTTTTGGTATAAGTAGGATTCTCCGATATACTATCTAAACCAAGCTCCTTAATAAGACATTCAACATAGAATTTCTTACAAACGAAAATAATGTTATTAGAAGCTTTATCAGCCGGGACAACAACATACCTGTTATGTATGTCAGTAAGGACTGCAGAAACCTCAGGGTCCCTGAGCACTAAAGAAGGTTTAGTACCCATAGTTGCAAACCACATTCAAATAATTCATGTTCAATTTGTACCTCAGTCTTTGAATATCTCAAACAATATGACATGCAAGGAACATCAAAATTTTAAAAATTTTAAAGCAATTCCATACATTGTGGTAATACTTTTTAATGCAATCCCTATTTACTTTACAGTGGTTTTGTTTGCCTAAAATTACTACTGAATAAAGGTAGTTTCCCCTTGAGAAATAAGACTAAAATTTCCCAATTTGACAACTAAAATTCCCTAAAAGGCAACAGTGACACACAATCAAATAGTTTAAGTTAAATCCAGTTGTCCAAAACTGTTCTGACAGACAAAAATAATAGATATTGTCACAATATAAGATCTTTGCAATGAATTTCAAAATTCTGAGCGTAATATGTGACATAAAAAGGGTCCAATTTTTCCCAATCTGAAAGGTAGAAGTTAGTTTTTAAAAACCATAGCAAAATTACTGCTTTAATGCACAGAGCTATAATCAAGGCCGCAACAGGTACCGTAATTCATAAAACACCAATATCATCACAAAGGCCCTGCATCAAGAAGGCAATTTAACTCTGAAAAAATTGACAACTTGACAAAATACAAATACAACAATTCATTTAAATATCTTTTAAATTTTTATTATTATTTTCAACCTTTCCTTGGCCTTTATGTTTTTAACTTTTTACAACTAGCACATATAAGTATCTTGAAAAAAGACCTTGGGTTAACAAACTATATCAAACTACAAAATAGAATGGAATCCATGTCATGTATTATGTCTGGGCATGTGTCAGATGACACTCAACAATGTTGATCTAAAGTTACTGAATATTGTTTCAACTACTTAGTGTGTATTTTTTTGTATTTCTGACAATAAACAGAAATTTTTAAGACTTCAAAAACAATATTTTTTTTCAAATAAAACCACTTCACTTGTGTGCTTGATTTACAATGTCAATTTTAAGCAATTTTCTTTTTTAAAAACCCTGATTCATCATGAGGTATAGAAAGAAAAAAACTTATTTTCTTCATTCAATTTCCCGATTTTTTGTAATCCCAAGGCCTAAAATTAAAAGTTATCATGATCTATGTTCATTCATGAGGATTTTTTTCCTTGCTTGTAGTCATCACACAAATATACATGTCAATAAACACACATACATCCTTCAATGATCAGTCATACCAAAACTTAATATATTAATTGTGTGTGTGCACAACTAAGCAGCACTTTTACAGAAGCAAAAAAAAAACTGTACAGTTTATGCATACAGAGTGAAATTAAAATAACACTGCTGATGATGAATGAAGAATAAAAATGAAATTCTTTATCATCAATTTGAGAAACTTCTAATATTTGCCACTTTTTAACTTTTAGACCATCCCTTCAAAGTCAAGGTCATGTTGTGTTTTTTAGTGTCATTGTACAAAACTCTTCATATTTTTTTTTTCCAAAAATAAAACCTCAATTTTTTTTATTTTCCTTTTTTCAACACAAACCTTATAAGCCCTGAAAGAAGTTTTCTAAAAATGATAATCTTATCTTTTTATCACTGCAAAGTTGCTTTTACAGCAATGCTTCCAGCATGGTAACAAGGAGCAATCATGTCAAAAAATCAAGATTTCAGACTCTATATTTATGATGTTTATTCTACAATGTATAATCATTATATTTTTTTAATCAGATGATTGCAAAGAAAAAATTGAAAATTATTTAGTAAAAAAAACAAAGTGTTTTTTTTTCCTGATGTAATCATAAACAAGTCCCAATTCTTTAAGCTGTTAGAATCGATAAATCCGTTTCTATAAACTTATTTTTTGCATATGTTTTTACAGAGAGCATCTAGTGTGATTATCACATGATGATCACATGACAAAATGATAGATTACATGTAAAATACATGAACTATACTTCATATTTCAGAAAGAAACAAAATAAAGATTGTTCTTCCAACACAACATTTGTCAAGCAAATGAGTCTCTTGTCATTGAAATTATTCACTACGACAGCTCTTGTTGGAGCTATAGAAAAAGTATACAAAATGGTTTACTTTTTTCCAAAATTATACTTTTTTTCGCACAAAATACAAATGTTTATTTTTATTATTATTCAACGTTCATCAAATAATGGAGTTGAATCTCCTTCAACCTGCGGTGTTTGGGGTGTTCTACGAGGAGAAGGCTGGACCCTGGGGCTCCGTCCATCTCTTGGTGTTCTTGGTGGTGCAGATCTCTTGGCCCACATTTCTGCAGCTTTAGCCCAATCCATTCCTGCAGAGCTTGGGCCAGCTCTTGGTGTTAACCCAGGATGTGGTGTATGTGGTGTGTGTGGTGTATGAGGCTGACGTTGTGATGGATGAGATGGTGTTTCCATGCCCCTGGGTGTCTGTCTAGGTGTTGCTCCTGGCCATGCAGGTGTCTGTCTAGGGGTAGGCTGATACGATGGTGTAGTCATTGGATGTTGTTGAGCAGGTGTAGCCATGGCATGTGATGGTGTCATCATTGGAGTATTCATCATAGGTGTGGCACCCATACCCTAAAACAAACAAAATCAAACTAATTAATCACACAACAAGGAATTTAAAGTCAAAAGGCAAAAACGAACAGTTTAAAACTCAAAACACTGAGCTCAGCTATAACACAACTGTATAATATTTCCTTATTTAAATTTACATATATATCATATTTTCTTGGGGCCATGGTGACTTAGTGGTTTAAAGCTTATTGACCACTGTTTCACTAACAACTAAGGTTGGGATCCTACTCTGGCACTTCCTGAGTAAAATGTTTGTCAGTTTGCTTTCTAAGGGTAATCCAGTTACCTCCATCATTCCTAAACTGACCCAAAGAAAATGTCTCGACTGTGTTGTAAAACACCACTCTCTATTTTTAAAATCTTAACATTTACTGTGTAACAATTTGAAATTTGTTTTCAAAGGGGCTGTAAGTTTAAAAATACATTTACATGTACATTTGTACCAAGTAAAAGAGGAAATTTAAGAGGCTAGGAGCTACTGTTTAATTTCATTCCATAAACCCTTAATGAATTTTTGTTGATTTTGAAAAATATATCTTACCATGTTATATCCAGCACCATAACCTCCGCTAAAATTGCCACTGAAATGCTGTGGTGTGGCACCAGGTGTTGCCCTGACAGTTCGAGGAGTAGCACCCACCACCTGAGCCAGATTGTTATATATGTTGCTTGGCAACCCAGCAGCTGCTCTTTGTATCGTTGCTGCATCCACACCTTGTAAATTAATACTTGGAGTAGCAAATGATGATACCATAGGAGTCTGTCTGGTACTAGCTGGTGTACCTGTAAAAGAAATGAGCTCTTAAATAAATTTCAAAATTGCAAATGATGATACCATAGGAGTCTGTCTGGTACTAGCTGGTGTACCTGTAAAAAGAAATGAGCTCCAGAATTAATTTCAAAATTACTAATCACAATTCAAATCCATTTCATTTTCAGTTTTAAAAAATCTATAGGCACCAAGGTGCACAAGCCGAGTTGCAAGTTCCTATTCCATTTGTCACATAAGTCCAAGGCTCACAATTTCATAAAGAATCAGTGAACCAGAACTTAACTCAAAGTGACCTGTAACTCATTATGGTAGACTTGCATACCAAATTTGAGTTCAATATCTGCAGGCGTTTAGAAAAAAAAAGTCTGGAAAATTGATTATTCAAAGAAATTTTGTAAGGCCCAAAATTTCACAAAAAAATCGATGAACAAGAACAAAACTCAAATTTGGTCTGTAACTCATGATGGTAGACTTGCATACCAAATTTGAGTTCAATACCTGCAATTGTTTAGTAAAAATTTAGGAAAACTAATGGTGCAGTGTGTAAGTCTGCATCACCAAATTAATAGCGGAGTACAACTTCATTGCAAATTGGCTAAAAATTCAGTCTATTCAAAGGCTAAAATAAACTTCATAGACCTGTGTATCTTGCAGTTTCTTTGACAACATCACTGCCTACTGCCTAGACAGCTTCTAGTGCAAAGAATAATGTCAGTTCTCTTCCTCAAACCTGGTCGTTTTTCTCTAAGAGTACTCTAGTTTCCTTCGTCAATTGAACTGGTCCCTTTTGGAAAGTGAAAAATCTTTAGGAATGTAAAACACCATTTTTTCACTCGACATAAAGCAGGTGATAATACAAGTCACCCCTGTGAATCAAATATCAGATAATCTCAACATTAATCTGCAGCATTACTGTATTTTATTTATTCATTTACTGTATAAGTATTTATTTTGGCTGTGTATTAATATTGGCACTTTTGGCATTACATGAATTTCCGCCAATATTAATTTAAATTCACCTGTCTATGGGGAAACAATGAGAGTGCCAATATTAAAACACGTTAAATATTTGAGACCCTCTGGAGCCCTAAATAAAATACATGCTAATATAAATACTTATACAGTATCAACTGGATTAATTGAAGTACTAAAGAATCAAATGCTTTACTCAAAGACACAGCAATTCTTGGGTTTGAACCCATGACCTCTATATTAACTAGTCCTATAATCACCACTGTAACTTACCTGGTATTGCATCCCTGAAATGTTCTTTGAACCATCTTATAAGTGAATTTAGCGAATGGAAATTCTGGTTACGATATTTCAGTCCTTCGGGTGTCACACTCACATACTCATGCCTTGCTTTCGTTCTTGGCATGTATGATATCAAAAACTTCCCCGGATAGGTACGTGTTGCACTCATATAATAAGGAATTCTACAAAAAAAAAGAATAAGTCTTCATAGATGATAATTTAGTGTGTATTATGTCCCTTTGAATATCCAAAATCAAACTCAACCTGTATTTTATCCACCTTCAGCAATCTTTATAGAATGTAAAAAGTCAGAAGAAGATATTGAAAATAATTATAAAATTACCAAACTAATGGTTGATAAATATCAGTTCAAATGAAAAATTTTCTATAAAAAAGAAGATTTTTTGTATCAATTTGACAACTTTAATCATAATATTTAAAATACCAAATTGAAAATTTAATGTTCATTAAAACAATTAATGTCCCATCCATCAGTGCAAATGTCAGCATGACACAGTACTGTCTAAACATTAGTGCCATTCGACACACAAGCTTACATAGCTAGCTAGTTTTTAGATTATTTCTAAATGTTTCAACCAATGAAATTGTTAGAAATTTGGAGGAAAAACTATTATTTGTTTTTAATAACTAAACATAAATAAATAAATTAATTAAATAATTAAATAAATCAAATTGACTTACCTAGATGGTGCTTTCTTTTTTTCCTCCAATAATATTTTATCTAGAATTTCTCTTTTACCGCCATCAGAATCTCTGTAATATTTGAAGTTTTGGATATCCCGAGCAAATGCCGCCATTGGCTGTATATGTCTTGCTATGATTTCATCCAAATCTTCAAATTCCTAAAATTGAATTTAATCAATAAATAATTCTTGATATGTCAAAAGTATTTAAAGTACAATATCAAACAAAAGTACTATAAATATTGTATGCTGATCACATATTACGGTAATACTAGCAATTACATGTATTTGTGAGTTGACTCTTTAAAGTTTCTGTCTATATAGACATAATCAAGTATATATTCATCTATTTATTTATTTGATTTTTTTGCTAATTAAGATTGCACAATTTGATTTCTGAAGCTGTTACAGTTAGTAATAATTTTCGAAATCTGCCAAGAATGATTATGAGAAAAATTGTCTACAAATGAAATAGTTTCACCAATCAGAAAACCAGATTTGTGCAAAATTCAACTTTCGAACTATTTAACATAGAGTGGCATTATGTTGGTCCGTCTTTATCAAGTCAAACTTTTATTTATACTAAATTGCTTAGAACATTCATTTTAAATAATTATTAATTATTGTGCAAAATTCAAATATTCTTCTTTGTAAGAATTATTTGTTTCAAAGACACAACGTATGTAATGATGTGTACAGACTGGTTGAGGTAATTTTTCATCCAGTTAGACTTGGAAGTTTGTCATATATTTACAGAAATTTATATAGAGTTGAAATAATTTATGTATGAAAAATGTCATTTTTTACTAATAATTGTGTAATTATAAAAACAGTTGGCTTAAGATGAACAGATCAGAAATTACCTTCACCCCTACTTCAAAACAAAGAAAATATTTAGTATTATGATGCCCTCAATTACTTTGCCATCTTGCTATAACTGAATTATTTTGAAGTTGAAAAATGTAAATCTTCTAATTATTTTTCTTTTTAAAAAAAAAAAGCCCCATCTCCTCATGATTTATAGCCAAACTTCTTTGTAATGCTAAAATCTAAAAGAAAAGTTGAGTTACATGTAAGTAGTTTTTAAGATTCCTTCAAATTTATCCAGACAGTCAGTTCTGGGATGGGTGAGAAAACAGGAGTACACAGACACTGAATTGAGGTTTTGCTGTAAATTTTTGTGTTACCTCTGTTCCAATCATGAGTGAGCTTCCTAAACTGAATGCATTTTCTTTTCCTTCTTCCTTTATATCAATATGTTGTATTATACCATCACAAACCTTCCAGGAAACTGTCAAATGATCTGAACCCTGTCAATAAAATTATCAACAATTTGTAAAATATTATAATGAATCAATGAATCAAAGTACTGAAGAACTGAAGTTCACATGATCTGAACCCACTCAAAAAATTTTGCATTGATTAGGCCTTTGAATTATTTAACTTAAAGTGACATTATGTTGGTCTGTCTTAATCAAGTAAAACTTTATTTTATCCTAAACTGCTTAGAAAATTTATTTTAAATAATTATTAATCTCATGTTTGAATTAAAATGAAAAAAAAAAAAAAAAAAAAAAAAAAAAAACAAAACAAAAAAACACCACCATCATTATTTAAACCTGAACCTCTACATCAAAAATCAACTTTGCACTGTGATGGGTGACAAAAATAAAACTCTATCCCAACAGGAATTTTACTCATCAGGAGGAGTGGACGAGTAAATAATCTAAACTCTTGACTTATCTCTCATACCTTGCTACTGGGTCTGATAATGGCTTCCCCTTGGTCCATATCCATTAGTAATTTCTCACATTCCTTATATCCAATGTTGTGAAAAGAGGGATGAGCAATAACTCTCTTCACATAAGCTATAATGATAAATAAAAGATAAAACTTCAGTATAATGTTGCTTCATCAATTCGCAATTTAAAAAATTGATTGGTCTTTTAACACTTTCATTGGTCTCAGGTCCAATGACATATTACAGAAAATCTCAATAAGATGCTAGTTTATTAATTGGTTTTCTTGGGTCCAATGCTACCAAATTTTTCATTTGGGCCAAAAATGGTTTATTGCTACCATGCATAGACCAGGAAATATTTTATCTTATTTGTCAAGTGTCTGAAACAGACACCTTTTCTGGTCCTGGACCAATGAAAGTTTGTTGAAGACAAATGGATTGTAAAAGTTACTGGGTTCTAGATCAATAGGTGCAGTTCACAACCAACAAGGAAAAATATTTTTATCCTTACCAAGGTTGCTAGTGTACTATTTAATCAATCTCACTTGACATATTCTGGAAAAAAATTTCCTAGAAAACTGTCATTTGTGAAAAGTATCTGCTGATGGGCAGTGATTTTGCTATGGTTTTTAAAAACTATCTTCCACCTTTTAGATTTGGAAAATTTGGACCCTTTTTATGTCACATATTAGGCTCAGAATTTTGAAATTCATTGTAAAGAATTTATATTGTGACATTATTTAACATTTTTTGTGTGTCAGAACAGTTTTTGACAACTGGATTTAACTTCAACTATTTGATTGTGTGTCACTGTTGCCTTTTGGGGAATTTTAGTTGTCAAATTGAGAAATTTTAGTCTTATTTCTCAAGGGGAAACTACCTTTATTCGGTAGTAATTTTAGGCAAACAAAAACACTGATGGGACTTCCTATTTATAAGGGAAATTTCTTCTGTACAAATGTTAAAGGCATCTCATGATAAGTTGAGAAACCCTATAACATTCATGTCAATTTGAAATTAATCATTTAACTACTCAGATAAAGGTGGAATTCTTATTAATTTTTGAAACTTGCCCAGTTATAGTCTGTTTCAGATTATGAATTATGAACTTGTTACCTTTTGATTTTATAGCCTGTTTCACCTTACAAACTAGTTACCTTTTCTTGTTATAGTCTGTTTTAGATTATGAAAAAGTGACATTTTTTTCTCTTGTTATAGTCTGTTTTAGGTTATTTATTACCTTGTCTTGCCTGCTGTTTTTTCTTTTCATCTTCTTTCTCTGTCTGTGACTTTTCTGTATCATGATCATAATAAATATCTTTTGGAATTCTGTTATAAATAAGAATTCAGATAAAATAAGCTTAACATTAATTTTTCCAACCAGTTTAGTGAGAGCAAGAGAATGAAGCAAATGGTTTAATCAATGACCAAGCAAATTACAATTCTTACATTTAAAAGTTCAATAGTCAACTCAATGAATTTGATGTTAACACAAGTTTGTGGTTTAAAAAGTTGATGGCATTCATGAGCATCTCCAGATGCAATTGTGATCGTTATAACATGTGTCGTCTTAGAGTCTTAGAAGCAATATTGTTTCATCTTCAGTTAAGATTCTTTCAGTTACACTGAAGCAGTCATTTCTGGTGTGGTAGAGTAAACTGGAGTACCTGGAGAAAATCATCAAATTAAACGAAGATTTCATGTTAACATCTGCCCTAATTGGGACAAGAGAGACACAGTAATCTGGTAGCTCCTTATCCAAATCCCTGACCGGATCTGACCCAAGACTTGAAAGTGGGTAGTGACAGTTCTTTAAGATGAGAACTTATAATAAACAAGGTTCTGTGTCACAACAGGTGTGGCACAATAAAGAACCCTGCTGTATAATGCAATCAGCGCAACACACAACACAACACAAATTTCTGCACTTTTGCCTTTGGCTGGCAATGTCTCGATATAAGTGAAATATTATTGACTTTGATGTTAAACACCATTACTCAACTCAACTTATCCCAATTCTTGCCTAGTAAAAGCAATGTTAAATAAAACAAATAAAGACATGATAAAAACATTACCTCCAATGGTTATTTTCATCCTTTAGATCAGAAGATTTACATGTTAAGTCGACTTGGAATCTATCAATATCGATCTTAGTAATCCGACAATGTATTGTCATACCAATCTGGAATAAAAAAAATTAAAACCCGATGTGTTTATTAAACAATATGCTTCAGCAGATATTTCCAGTAAGAAGAAGATGAATTGATGTTGTACTTTCTACATGTTTATTTTCTTTTTATGTCAGTTTCCTGGTCATATTTAGATATTTCTAGATAGCAGAATATCCAGTATCTGCCATTTCTCAGCTATTCACAACAAGTGCTAGGTCGTAATCTTAGCTCGTTAGATGAATATGGTATACATGTAATTAAAGAATTTGATAGTACTTGGTGGTACTTTTGTTATTTGTCTATATTATCTAAAAAACGAAAAGTCCATCTGACTCATAAGGTCTGACAGAATAAATTTATGATTTACTTCTAAATCATAGGTAAATATTTTTTTGATTATTTTTTTTGCTAAAAAGTCAATGTTTTCAAACAATTCTTATGATTACTTACTTGAACTCGTTCTTCAGGGTTGGTGACATTTTTATCACTGATATTCTTTGTATGTATGAAGCCAGTCACACCGTTATCTAGACGACACTTTACACCAACTGCTGACCCCGGACAGCTACCAGCATCAAAATGACTCCATACCTGTTAGACAAGAATATACATGTATGTAAACCAGGCATGGGGTGACACTAATTTGTAATTGTAATGCCCTGTAATGCATTACATGTAATTGTAATGTAATGCATTACATAGACAAAAATGCATGTAATTAAAGCATTACATAGCGTTACTTTTGTCTATTAAATGTTATATATTGTTACCAATAAAAGTCAGAGTAAGTAGGTACCTGTCGGCTACTTGGAATGGTAACTAAGTTTTCAGTATAAAATTTTGTATACACATGTATATGTTTTAATTATTTTGCTAATAAAATTTATGAAATGTATTGTGTAATATAATGCAATAATTTAGTAAAGTAAATGTAATGTAATGCATTATATTGCAATGTAATTCTGAAGTAAATAGAAATATTTTCATTCATTACACACCAAATACTCGTGTACTTATAATTTATAAAATAACCACAATGAGTAGTGTGTAGTAATGGTGTTTTAACCGACACTCAACATTTTTTTTTCTCACTCATCCTGAAGTCTTGTTAGTTCTTTTATTACAGAAAAAACCAGAGCACCTGATGAGAAAAAGACCTCCAACAACCAAATCTTTTAAACTTGGATCTGCCTAAGTGGTATTCAAATTCATTTAAAGGTACTATTTCTCATATGCTTAGAACAGTTCTTGTTATGCCACACCCACACTTACCATTACATGGAAACTCTTATTAAGGTCACTTGATATACTTAAGATTTGTCTTAGTGAATTTTACAGATTTTTCTAAATATGAGGTAATTAGCTTTTTTCATTTTTTAATCTCTTTAGTTTGGTGTAATTTAACTGATATACATGATGTACACATATCAGCTTATTAGTAGATGAAGACCAAGGAACTATTCAAAAATATAAAAATATTAAAGCTAAGAATGTTCTTGTGTACCCAAGAAACTCTTCAATAACATAACTATTAAAGTTCAGAAAGTTTGAGTGCACCAGTTGTCCTCATGATTTCCTTTAAGGAAACATGTGACATTTATTTCTAAACTCTGGATCCTATGATACAAGTCTTGGGTCTGACCCAGCTAGGAATCCATCTGGTTACCTGAAACTTACAAGGCTAGCATTCTAATAGCCAAGCTACCATTTTAGATATGGTTTACGAAATATAAACCAGACTACGGTATAAGAAATCTTTTCATCAGCTAGCACTTCACTAGCCAAGTAAATGTATTGGGCATGGTATATAGAAAATGTAAAATTAAATCAACTTTATCAGCCTACCTCACTGAGTTCTGGAAAATCTTTCTTGTTACAGAATGGACACTGCCATAACCCAGATTCTGGATCTCTGACAGGATTAGCCTGGTCCAGCTGTTCACCTCTAGGTTTTCTATGGGCTATACCCACAACAACTGCTAATACCAATTTACCTGAAAAAAATCAAAAATACATGAATATCATGAAAATACATGTAGATAAAAATCATGTAATGAGACTCAAAGATGACAGACTGATTTTGACCTTAGATTTGTCTAGAATAGGATCTACATACACATCTATATACATGTATTATACAATAACATTTTCCAATACTAATAATTAAAGTTGGTATTATATATAAATGACAAGATCAAAAGCAACAAACAACTTACCCACATAAAATGTTTCTGGCGTTTCCTTGGTGATCATGTTAAACCTCTCTTCATTGGTTGGTGATCTGTATAGAGTTCTAAGATCTTTGTAACGGTGATTCAATTCAGCTCTTATATCATACAAAGTGATGTGTTTGTCTCCATATCCCTAAATACATGTATAATAATAAAAAAAAAACTAGAGCTGTCTTTTGGGAGCCAAATACCAGCTCCTTTCTTGTGACCTTGAACTTTGGCCAACACACTTAAAAGTGGGGAAAAATATCATTTCATGTTGGTTTACATTTGTACCAATTTTGATGAAAATCTGTCAATAGATATGAAAGATCTGATCAGATATGATTTTTCATAGACAAACATGGTAATTCCCATATAACCAACTCATCCCCCCCCCCATTCAACATAGTTTGCAGGGATTTAATAGACGAGACTAGTCTGTCCCCAGTTAAGATTATTTCATTGATAATGACTTAGTCGAGTTGGTTCTGAAGTGTGATGGAAATTCTACTGACATAATCAAAACAAAAATGATATACTACTGACATAATCAAAATAAAAATGATATACATGTATTTCTATGGCAACTGTTTGCTTTCCAGAAGCACCAATGATTTCTCACCATGGAAAGAATAAGAAAAAAAATTAGAATTTCTATTTACAATTCATTAAAACAAAATCCAACATAATAAATTATGAGAACTGAATTATCTAATGCTTTTTCTGGCATTAAATGCATATTAAAACTGTGTGCATTGAATCAATACTTTTATTCTGGCATTATAAATTTAATAAATCAGTATGCTACATTAAAGTAAGAACTAAATGTGCAGGCCTGCTGAGGCTCAAATCCACAACTTTTGAAAAAGGACTCTCCACAACCACATTAATCAAACCAACAAATACCTGTCTCTCCAATTCTTCAGCAAAAGCATCTAAATCAAGATCTTTGAGACGTTCTGGACTTTCTAAGATTTCCTCAAGAGCACCAGCTGGATTTGCATCTTCTGCAGTGTCGTCATATTCTAAGGCATCTACTGCCATTTTACGTGCCCACTCATAAGTTTCAGGGTGAACTCTGGAGCCATCCAATACTTCTACATAAGATTCAGTACTGAAATTGGATTTTAAATTATAAAAACATGACATCCAACATGAATTTAAACATTTACATTTTTTTTCTGAACAGGAATAGACACAATAATAATACCCATATGCATGTATAATTAATTGCTATATTCATCTCAATACAATAAGTGTCTTATAGTTTATCTTTCCTTATATACATGTATGACATCATAATGATGTCATTTATACAGCACTATCTTCAATTTTGAAAATTTGTTAAAAGTATGTGGATTTTATGCAGTTTTTTTCCCCACGGAAACAAAATTTGACATCTGGCTCAACCTACAGTATATTTTTAGAAGAAATATTTAATCATGAGAAAACTTCTGTATTTGGAGCCAGATGTCTCGTAGTTTTTCTACAAAAAAAATCTAATGATACAAACCAACCAATAAAAGTAAATTTGTACCTAATATAAACAACTAATTGAATTAATTATCAACATCTTTACATTTTGGAGACATCAGAAGCACACTACCAAACTTACGTCTTTGTTTTTTTTTTTAAATTTTTCGCTAAATATAAAGTATATTTTCTCATACTATGGTCAGAAATGGAAGTTTGTATTGAGGAAACCAAGATAACCAGAGAAATGCACCAATTTTCTGACTATCTTTACCATAAAAGGATTTAGGCAGCCAGATATACTGTAATCCCCAAGCCATTGCTTTAAAACATTATGTCACTTTAAAATAAAGACACAAGCAGCAACAAAAATCTATCCATATATATGACTGGGAATTTATTCATCATCTACGGCAACAGAAGCTATATTCTACAATATGTACCTTTCAACGATACCATTGGTATCGATTTTGATGAACCCAGCACAGTTAATAAAGACTTTCGGTCCCATGTGACATAATGTGACTAGCTGTGTTCTGTTCTCAAGTCTACTGGAGTTCTGTTTTAATATCTGAAAGCAAAAAAATTTTCAGCTTATTGCATTACAAATTTCTCTTCTAGGCTTGAGAAGAAATGATTGGTTGGTTGTTATGTTGTTTTACGTCATATCAGCAGTTTGCGGCTATTAGCAATGAGAGCAAGTGAATTAATCTCTAAGGATTTATCTAGAAAGATGTTTGTGTATATGTGAGATGTGTTTAGAGCATCAAATGGTTTGATGTATATGTGAGATGTGTTTAGAGCATCAAATGGTTTGCCTTGTAATGGGTAGACTCACTATTTGTTAAGGTGCTAGTTCAAGTCGGTATGATGTAGACAAGGATACTACGACCCCAGTCACAATATCCTGGCACTGGGTGAACCAGGCGATACTTTAAGGCCAATAACAATTTGAGGAAACAGTATCACAACACATTCATGACCCTGTAAGGATTCAAACCCACAACTTAGTGTTTAAGGCAGACACTCTACCACTGAGCCACTGAGATGGTTTCTGATGAGTAGTGAATATTATATACCTGACCTACAGCCTGTTTTATAACTTGTAAAACATCACATATTTCAAACAAGAGTTACATAAAGGGTGGAAATAAATGCCTATTGAACAAAAACCTAAATCTTCAGAATAATAGGACTACATGTATAACAAAATTTGAATTAAGAAAAGAATTAAGACTTTATTCATTTTCATAAATGTGTCTATGTTTCCTGGCATTTTTTTTTTTAAAAAGTACAGTTTTAAAACTAACCTTTTACATCTGTGGTAATTTTAATCTTACCTTCAGCAGATGTGAACCTTTTCTTGGTCCAAGTCCGCAGACAAATTGTACCAGTGGAGCAGTGTGAGGACACTGGATAGCTTGATTGACATCTACCCCAACTTCATTGACACGATTTACAAACTCTAAAGACAATGCATTCATTAAGTGTTCTTTAGGAACCTCACTCTGAAAAAAAAACAACAAATAAAAACAGTCTAAATACTTGTAAATAATTCAATTGTCTTTTGTTTCAAGCATTCTGATTGGTCAGACAACAATTGTTTGTTTTAACAACAACATGGCTCATAAAAGTAAATGAATTAATACTTTTGCCATGTCAAATCCAATTGAATGACTGAATGGGGCTCTAATTGCCAGTCAAAGATTGGACTAAGATTTTTTTATTTATATTGAGGCAGTCAGGTCTGGAATGGTGGAGGAAACCAGAATGCCCTGAGAACAGCAAACTTTTTCACAAAAAGATCTGCCAGAGAAGGAATTGAACCTAGGTGAGAGAGGCAATGTGATTCAATAGCATGCGTTGTAGACCATCAGGTCAATGAGGCCCCACCAGTTAAAGAGTATTTAATTAATATCAGAAGTGAGCAGCTAAAAGTAAAGTAGCAGATTTTTATTTTAATTTATTTATTATTTTTATTTATTGACTTTTTTTTTTTATTTATTATTTTTATTTATTTATTTATCATTATTATTTTTACTTTTGCAGTGCACTCTTAGCAACATGCAGGAAGATTTCTCAAGCTATGCCTACTGTGACACAACATCAGTTTTACTGTTTCTTCCATAAAGGACCCATGACATTCATTTCTAAATGTTGAGTATATGGCAAAAACAGTTACTACCTATTTTTGTCAGACCCAGTTAGGTTTCAAACCCTGGACCTTGACATAAAGGTTGACCACTCAACAAACTAAACTACTGTAGTAGCCAATTTGAAATCTGCTAAATATTTCCTTTTTGTGCTCTCCAAGACACCAATAAACAAGCAGAAATCTCAGGATTTTACACACCTGAATTAAAAGTGGCAAACAACATGTAATCCAGACACATTATAGCAATAATGTATGATTCTTCAATAAAATTACACGTACCTGTAACGGATGATATTTCAGGCACATTATATCTTCATCTGGGTTACATAGCTGTGCAAATTCAATTAATGGGTCCTGTAACCTTCTGGCTATTGAGACAGCATGACGAAGTACAACTGGATATTCACGGAATTCAGCCTGTCAAAATATACAAATATAAAGTTTATTACTATTACAATTAATCCTCCATAATTCGAAGAGCAGGGAAATTTGACTTCAATTTGAATTATGCAGGAGTGGAGTTTCACTTATTTGCAGGCAGTCAAATCTGGGATGGTGGAGAAAGCCAGAGTGCCCAGAGAAAACCACTGACCTTCGGCAAGCAAACTGACAAACTTTTACTCACTAGGATCTCTCCAGAGTGGGATTCAAACCCTGGAGGTAAGAGGCACTGTGTTCCATATGTGGTGCTTAAGAAGGATAGTGAAGGAAACTGCTTCTAAAATACACTGTTTTAGTCATATTCTCATATTTATAGTTTTAAGCAGTGTTTCTCAACTTGAAAGCCAGTGATAGACCACTTGGTTTAGTCTGCAATAAAAGTCTGCTGTACCTGGGCTTTATTGCTGTTTTCGTACACCATGGCTAACTCGTTATCGACCAGTTCTACATGAATTGGCGTCATCTGTTGTTCCTGACACAATTCTTCTATCACAGATTTTATATCATCGACAATCATCAAAGCATCCCTACAATAAGCGAACAAAGAAAATTCAGACTCCGTAATTGTAGAGATATGTACATGTATATGTATCAGAAAAATAAAAATGTCCCTATCCAGCCATCATACAGTAAACACTGCTCAAGAACAACTTGTGTACCATGATATTGTGTCATACTGTAATTTTTGTTTGTTAATATTCACAAAAAAACAACATGGACATCTATTTTCGCATACTTTTAATTTTTTAGGAAACAATTGGTTACAAACTTGAGTAGTGATGAAATGAATCATGAACACAATTTGAGTTATGTTGAGTTGTCTAGAAGCTTACCAATTAATCAGATTGTGTCATTAAGTATGTGTAGATTTTTCCAACAATTTAATTTCAGCAAACCATTAGCATGATATTGATGAATGAATTTATAAAAAAAAATCCAACCATTCTTTAAAGAGATTTTGCCTCAAAACCTTTAACCAATCAGATTATAGCTTGCTCATCTAATTTACAAAGATTTTTAAAACCATTCTTTAAAGAGGTATTGTCTAGAAACTCAGCCAATCAGGCAACAGCTTGCTCATTAAACAAAGATTTTTCAACCATTTATTAGACACAAGAGATACATGTATTGTCAGGAAAATTTCAACCAATCAGATCAATAAAGCTGCCATATTAATTATGCACACCTAGTTTCCAACCTACCTAGATTCAGCTGATACAGCCACCACATGGGGCTTCTTTGTACTGATAAACTCTTTCAACCTTTCCAAATCTTTTTCCTAAAAACATAAATATACTGATTTACATGTACGATAACAATCCACATGAAGAATTAGGCTTTATTGCCTGGGACTATGAGTTGCTTTAAAAATTATAGTTCTTTGAATGACTAATTGATTGAATTAATGGGGTTTAATGCCCAAGTCAAAAATAAATCACTTATATCCAGACATCACCATCTATAGGTAAAGTGTCAGACATTTTGACCTTAGCAGTGTGCTAAGACAATGTGTAGGAAGGGTTCTTTAACGTGCCATGCCAGCTGTGACACAGAGCATCAGTGTTTAAGGTCTACTAGAATTACATAACATGTAAATTAATCTTCAATTTTCTAGTATTAAAATTAAGAAAACAAAAGAAAACAATCCTAGACATTACTGATAAAAATAATAATTTTACTGTGTACAAAAATATTTAAGAATCATTAATTTTTGTTGAATTAAATTTCGTGTTTTGCAATTCTAAAGAAAATTTTGATGGAAGTTTCGTGAAAATACCTACAGGTGAAATTCCTATGAGGAGCCTTGGTAATTACATACATGTATTTTCAATGAAATTAAATTTTATGGTTTTACTAACCCACAAAAAAAAAAGAGAAATATAATTTCCCACGAATATTTGTGATTTTCCAGTAGTGGGTCACCAAAAAGTGACATGAATAAATAAATGATCTAGCACTAAGTACCTTTCCCTCTCTATCAGCTTGTCTCCACACATTCCTTCTTTTAGTCAGGTAGACCAACCTAAGAAAGTCCCTAACCTGACCCTCTCCATCAATTAGGGCACCAAATCCTGCTACATCAGAATCTCTTAATCTGTAAAATAAACATGACGAATACAAATCAATCTGCATTTCTAAAATATCCAGATAAGTCTAAGTAATTGGAACACTAACCAAAATAAGTCAAGTTATCCTGTGTTTGGGATAGGAACATACATGTACATGTATTTATGTCTTCATTTTCTCTCCTTCCAATGCATTAATAAAATTACATAAAGGACATGACCATCCATTTTCCCCTCTATTACACCAATACATGTAATACTTTAGTGAATAAAGACTTCTCATTAAGATGAAAGTAGCAAGTTGAATTCCAAATCTGGCTTGAACCAAAGTTACAAATTTCATGATGACCAATCACTAAATATGTAGACAGGAAGGTCATGGTACCATGACAACTGGTGTCCTGTGTAAAAATAAGGCCCAAAAGGAACTCACACTGAGCACTGATGAAAGTGCATTGCATTGATTATAAACATTTCTTTCACTTCACATTTATCTGGTAACATCTCGAGAATATACATGTAAAACTCCATTCAGTCTCTCTTACATTTATCTGGTAATATCTTAAAAACATACATGTATATGCAAAACTATGTTAAGTATCTTTCTCTCTCTTCTCTCTCTCCCACTCACATTTATCCAGTTATGTCTTAAGAATACTACACATATACATGCAAAACTTTATTCAGCATCTTTCTCTAAAAGGATCTCTCTCTCTCTCTCTTACTTACATTCAACCAGTAATATCTAAAGAATATACATGCAAATGCAAAACTTATTTAGATCTCCTCTCTCTAAAAGATTCTCTCTCTCTCTCTCTGTTTTTGTCTCTCACCTGTCTGTTGAGTAAGCTATTCCCAGAACTCTTAGTCCTTCCTTCTCATCATAATCATAATCATGTTCTACTTGCTGATCCGCCTGGTAAGGAGCTACTTTTAACCAGTTATACAACTTTCTGCAGCAAGCCTACAATGATCAATTCAAAATTTATATAAAATGCACCATTCAAATCAATGTTACCTTTCCATCCCCTCAAAACAAGTAGTATGATCCAAAATAAAGCAAAAGGGTTGGTTGATAACTGTGTTACATCACATTAGCAATTTTTCAGCTACTTGTCACAAAACAATTTTTCTTTTTAATCTCAAGGATTAATTTTGATACAAGATCATATGCTGCATGTTTTTTGTGTGTAATCTTGATCTGCTTGGAACTAGTGCATGCTTTTTGGCTACCTGTAAAGTGCAAGTTGCAGATAAACTGGTACCAAGCCAACCAGTAAAGGACTACAACAAGGTAAAAACCCCTTTTCACTTGCTGGTGATCAAGGTGAGACACACTGGGTTCAAAAAGATTAACAGCTTAACTACTCATGAATTATTGAAAAGATAAACATTATTATAAACAGCATTAAACAATTCAATAAACATTGTCATAGTAACCATAACAGGTAAATATTTTAATATATGAGTAATATTGCTTTAACAACTATTTCTCACTGCTTTGACACGTGTAGATCACATTCAGAGATACACACATACCTTTATAATACCATCTTTTGCTTCCTGAAGTAGCTTTGCTCGTACTTCTTTTTCCATCTGTGGATACAGAATTTTGACAAGGGCACGTTCTACTGCTTGACTTCTCTGCAAGTTCCACTGATTGACTAAATGACTGAACTCATCCTACAAGTAATGAAATAATGAAAACAGTTTTAACAGAAAGAAACAGACAAAAAGGTGTCTTAATAAATGCGAGGAAATTACAGCATTAAAAAGAAGAGAGTGGTGTAATGGAGTTTTTGGCCAAAATCAAGATTCTTTAACTTACAATGAGCACATCAGTCAGTGAATATACAGGAAACTGGAGAGGTGGTTAATTTTGGCATGGTGTAACTTATGTCCAGAAAAAATCATTAGAATTTCACAAGAGAACTAACAAACAACCTCTTCATTAAGATTTGCCCAAGTGGTATTAGAACCTGGGTGACGAAAGATGACTTTATTCCTAAGCAAGATCTTTAAACTCCCCAACTTCTCCCTTAGAACTTGACCACAGGGGTCCCAATCAATCTGATGGACTATCAACATTTCAACTTACTCTATGATAGAGCTGTCTGACTTCTTCAAAGTATGTTGGAATATTTTCAGATTCCTCATCAATTGTAATACCCATGGTAATCAACCCTTCTTCTTCAGCCTTTAAATATAAAAAAAAAGGATTTTAAATGATTAATCCCTCTTTAACAATAGTTTATACAAAGAAATAAGGATTTTTGGTTTCGAAGGCTTTTAAAAAGTAAGTTGAGCTTAATGTAATATGCACAGAAACTTTAAAATAAAGTCATATATTATAGTTTTCCATAATTTTTATAGTGGTTTAAGGCATAGCTTATCCATTACAATGAACACTGTACACAATCTACTAGCAGTATTGAAATTCATTGCAGCTAAATTACTGCACAAAAGGAGCTTGTGGCAGTTTTCCTTAAGACTTTACACGAATAATAGATGCTTCTCGTAGCATCAATTTCAAGGAAGGCTTACCATGTGTAGTTTTAAGAACATGTCATCCCGTAAATCTTTCACTGGCTTATTTTTCACATATTTCACTGGATAACATGCATGAGATTCATCTATCTCCTACAAAATAAAAAGAATTAAAATAATAAGTTATAGCAAACAAAATACAAAATCACCAAAATATTGATAATTTTTAATTTTCAAAGAAAATTAACGTTCTTAGAGCAGTAATGTCTTTTCACAGAGATAAAAAAAAAACAGCCATGAAAATTCTTTTTAGAATTCTAAGAAAAATAATTGTCAGGTTACAAGTAGAAGAAAATCATGGAAAAATTTTTACTTGTATTTCCCAAACTAACTGCAGGCATTTCCAAAACTGACTGCCTCAATGTATGTAAAATATTCTTTACTGGAGCTTCAGACACTATTCCAATTGACCAATATATATATATATATATATATATATATATATATATATATATATATATGTATTTCTTCTTTTAATAAGAATTATTTATTAATATTTAACTTACTTTAACACCTTTTTTGGTGGGATAAATTTTTATTTTGGCTCTTTCAATGTAGGCTTGTCGAACACATTGTCGTACTAAAGGATCATGAGCAATCTGCATAGCAACCATATGTCGAGCTCCTAACAACACGTCTTCTTCTGTTTGAAACTGGCTACAAATAAAATTGAAAAATCAGAAAAAAGTCTTTACTCCAAACCTGGAACAATTAGTGGTAGTTTTATTTTGGTGCAATAACTTAAGATTAAAGGGTTCAAATAAAAATGTCCTCAAATTTTATTATTTAAATCAAATTAAAATTTGAAATTTACAAGTTACACAACCTCATCTCACCCAGTGTCAATGCTTGAACAGATTACAACAGAAAATCAAGAAAATAATCAATAAATAATAACCTGCAGCAGAATTCTTTGGCCAGTTCTAATGGGTCTATGGGATACTGTTCTACCTCATGCCGCTGGTAATTATCTCGTAAATTCTCACCAAACTGTTCTGGTGTCAGACCCATTTTCTGTGCAATATCATCTGTAATGAAAAAAAGAAAAGATTAATGTAAATCAAGGATTTTGTTTATTTTATAACATTTATGACAAAAAACTTATACATCATGAAATAAAGAGCATGAAAATAAAACTTCATGAAGCCAAACGTGGCATCATCAATTCAAGATCACTCAATTAATTTCATGCCAGTAAATTGTGCAAATTCAGGTAAAGAGAAAAGGCACAAAATGAAACTGATTTAAATTTTTCAAAACATAAAAGGTAATGTATCTTAAAGCAATAAGGGGAATGTTAATTCTACTTGCCCACTGTCCCGAATTCCAAATTTTTTACACAGTGACAATTTAAAGATTTATTCATCATAGACTAATCATATTTTGGATCAATAAATATGAAAATCTATTAGTCCATTATCAGTGGGGTTGGGCAAAATTCTTTGATTTGGTAATGTTATGGGGCAGATATTATAGCTATACCTACCTAATTTATTACTTTGACATATTGTATACCCTGTTTTTCTGGTGGCTTGTTTGATCATTTCCTGTTGTTCTGGCTGGTCATCGGGTCCATGTTCCGTTTCTTCCTCACTCTTTTTCTGGGCCTTTTCTGCATTTCTCATTTTTGGAATATCTGCACCATAATACAACAGGAAATGCTGGTATGAATCTCGCAGTTCGTCTAAAGTCTGACACTGTTTCACTCTATAAAAGAAAGACTTAGAAAGTTAAAATAATTCAAATGCCTTACTGAACTTGAAATTTTGAAACTTCAGGTGATAAGCAGAGTGGTTACGATAGGCAGAGTAGGGCTGGTAGGCAGTTCAGGTTGGTAGGCAGAGTGTGGTTGGAAGGCAGAGTAAGGTTTGGCAGGGTTGGGTAAGTAGGAAGTGTGGTAGAAGCAGGTGAGGTTGATAGATGGAGTGGGAATGATAAGATGATTAAGGTTGGTAGGCAGAGAAGGGTTGTTATGTGTAATGGGGATGGAAGGTACTGTGGAGTTGGTATACAGAGTTTGGTGAATGGTGGAATGGAGTTGGTAGATTGAGTAGGGTGGTAGGCTTGTGTCTCAAAACACTAAAGTTATACATCTCTGAACAACTACTTTACATCTAACTTCAAAGTTAAGGTCTGTGCCAATCTTTGGGGCTACTGGTCATATGTTACAGCCCTGCCATAGTCTCCACATTTAAGTTCTCTTTTTTCTAGGGACCTTGATGGTCTAAAGTGTGCATTTATCAATCGCGAAGCCTTCATAAACTATGAGCCCGTGTTTGAAAAAAGTTTGCCAGATCATTTGCAACTACACAAACCTACATGTACATTTTCAGATTCAAAACTTTTTATGCATTCAAAACAAAGATATGCAGAAAACTAATGATTCTTAAATATAAAACGGTAAAAAAAAAAAAAAATTGAAATTTATAACAAACTTGTCAACATCTTCGTCTGTAAGAGGCCGTACATTTGACTCTAAAACTTTGTCAGGGTCAGAATTTGTTTCAAACTGGTAATTTTGCATCTTCTCAAACAGTCGGACTGTGTTCTGTTTCCTTGTTCTCAGCTGTGTCCACTAAAACAAAGCCAAAGTAACTTACTACTGGTTATCATTTTGTAACACCTTATTTAAATGAAATCTAGATCACATTTTGAATTTCTACCTAAATTCTGTTTCACTGTTTGTGACAGAAAAATAAGCAAAATTTTCGTAGAAAATCCAACAGTCGTAAAAAGTTGTTTTTTTTTTTTTTTTACTGTCCAATTACTTCAGCCTAGCTGTGAGATTTATAGGACAATAAATGACAATATTTAGCCAATCACTGCAGAATTTACAAGATGATAAAATAATGATAATAATAATAATAGCATTACATCATATATCAAAATTAAGCTTGTTGACAGGGTAATGAGAAAAAAAAAATTGCATCAAATTAATTTTCACACAGCTACCAGCAATTGTGATTTGATGAGTACTGGTATATATGATATATGTAAATAAGAAATCATACCTTTTCATCCCATTCCCAGACCTTCCATAAATCATTTATATTCAAATCAGACTCGACATATTCTTTTCTGTAGAAGGCAATAAATGGAACCTGTGAAAATTTAAGGACAAAATAATCAATCAAGATAAAAAGATCTTCTTTAAATAATGACTATAATTGCTAGTTTCAAATAACTCCTGATGTAAAGGATCTTAGGAAGGGGTTGGGGGGGGGGGGGGTTGGGGGGGGGTGGGGGGGGGGTTGGGTTGGGTTGGGTTGGTGGCCAATTGGTATAAAGCTTAAATATTAAAATATCCACTAGGTCCCTAAATCCCTCTCTGGGTAGATCATAGTTTGGAACATTTGTCAGTTTGCTTGTGAATGGTTTTCTCTAGGAACTCCAGTTGACTCCACCATCCCAAAACTGACCACTTTGACATAAGTCTTTATGAACAGGATTCACTGTATCTGTAGTAAAGTATGCCAATTTATACTAGCCAATATGCTTTTTAACAAAATCTGCAAAAATTTATATTTTATATCAACAAAAGTGTTGTTACACAAAATCTGTGAAAGTTTGTACCAGCCATTGGTTCTACATAAACCCATTATTAGCGTGGCTTTCAGCATATTGGTAAATATGGCACAATGGTTGAAGTTTTTTCTGTCACTAGGTTGTTTGTTTGGTTGGTTGAATGTTGTTTTACATCACATCAAAGAATTTTCAATGTTGTTTTACATCACATCAAAGAATTTTCAACTATTCATGATTAAACAATTTTTATTAATCTCAAGGATTTATATTTATATGTTTATGTGGTGCCTGAGTATACAAGTGATTCTGATCTGCACTGTACTACGTACTACTGCTGCATCCTTAAGAGTGCTAGTTTACTCAACCACATTTTTTTCAGATAAACATCCCAGGCCACTCAGTCCATTATACTGGTACCAAAACAACCAGTAAGGGCCTATGACAAGGAAAACCTTTTGACCAAGAAAGAACACAGCAGCGACACCTTGAGTTTAAAGGCTAATGTCACTAGGTAGGGATAAGTTATATGTGAAATCTGTATCTTTTTTTCAGTGGTTCTCTAGTTTTTCTCCCAAACTCTTGTATACTGAAATAAGGACAACTTGATTCATATAATAATGTCATGTACATTTACTTTACCTCAAAATGTTGATTTCTCATAAAATTGATTGCCTCTCTTATTTTGTTGATCATGCTGGGTCCACGTCGACCAAAGTTGGTGTGACTTTCTTGTTCTAAGTAACCCTGAAAATAACCAAAAAGATGAACGAGAAGCACATTTATATAGGTTAAAAGTCACGGACAAAAGAGGATTATTTTTTTTAGTAGTGGTGAAATTTTTACAAAGGGAATAATTCTGCTATGTACATGGATGAAAGTCTGCACAAACAACAAGACAAAACATTATTTGCACTCAGATTCTGCAGATAAATTAAACTATGACTAATTAGACTAATAAATTACATTATTAGATGTGACATATTTTCAAACACAGAGAGACATTTCTGTTTATTTGGTTTTTTTTTTTTTTTTTTTTTTTTTTTTTTTTTTTTTTTTGAAAAACTTTTTATCAATTGATCTCATCAAAATATTTTTTGAGACAGTATAATGTGGAAATCTTACCTGAACAGAGGTTGTGGGTATAGGAAATGCTTGTTCCAACAACAGGGGACATTTTAAAAAAAAAAAAAAACAAAACTTTTTATCAACTGATCTTGTCAAAATATTTTCCGAGACAGTATAATGTGGAAATCTTACCTGAACAGAGGTTGTGGGTATAGCAAATGCTTGTTCCAACAACAGGGGACATTTAAAAAAAACAAACAAACAAACAAACTTTTTATCAATTGATCTTGTCAAAATATTTTCCAAGACAGAGAGACAGTATGTGGAAATCTCACCTGAACAGAGATCGTGGGCGTGGCAAATGCCTGTTTATATATCCATTCTGCCTCCTCTTCGAGTTCTCCATCCTCGGTGGGTTTGACTGGAATTTGCCGAAGTTGGAAACGTTCAGGCATGTCTGTTGTTCTAATCTCATTATCAAGATCGGTGAAGAAACCCCGTTCCAGCTCCACTGGTTCAAAAACCTGAACAAGAAACATACAATCATCACTGAGTAAAATACTGATTCAAAACTGTCAAATTGAACAATATATTTAATTTAAAGTCAAGGGAAACAAGGAGATTTTACACCCTAGTCAAGATTTCACTGATGTGGAGTTGGTGGCTTTTGGGATGGATTACTTTGAGAATGAACTTCAGCTAACAAACTGACAAACTTTCTGACACTAGAATCTGCCTTTAAGTTAGCAGAATTCGAACCTAGGTGGCGAGAAGCCTTGTGATCCCTAACTTAGAGTACTTGATCATCAGGCTATTATCAAAATAATAGATTAAGCATGTAAATACATGTCTTATTTTCTATCTATCTTTAAACATAAATTAGATGTGTACATTTTTAGAAAGTTATGTATGTCCTATAACACCATGTCACATGACCACATCAATTTACCACCTGCATGTCCTTTAACACCATGTCACATGACCACATCATTTTACCACCTGCATGTCCTTTAACACCATGTCACATGACCACATCATTTTACCACCTGCATGTCCTTTAACACCATGTCACATGACCACATCATTTTACCACCTGCATGTCCTTTAACACCATGTCACATGACCACATCATTTTACCACCTGCATGTCCTTTAACACCATGTCACATGACCACATCATTTTACCACCTGTATGTCCTTTAACACCATGTCACATGACCACATCATTTTACCACCTGCATGTCCTTTATTACCATTTCACATGACCATATCTTTTTACCACCTGCATGTCATTTAACACCATGTCACATGACCACATCATTTTACCACCTGCATGTCCTTTAACACCATGTCACATGACCACATCATTTTACCACCTACATGTACATGTCCTTTACCACCATGTCACATGACCACATCATTTTACCACCTGCATGTCTTTTAACACCATGTCACATGACCACATCATTTTACCACCAAACAAACAGCAGAAAAAAAAAAAACAACTGCAAACTAGTCTACCATGCCCAATATACATTTACATGTATATTTATTTAATCCAACATGGTTTCAAATTTCCAAAATTTATGCCTTTTATCCATTTTAGATACTTTTTAAAGTGATATTTGGAAAATGAATTAGACTATCTTTAAATATCAAGTTCTATAATTAGATACTGAATCTAATGTAAAACTTACATCAAATATTCCTTTTTTAGCACCTTTCTTCCTACCAGCTTTTTTCGTTCTCTGACGACCTTCACTTTCCTCATCTCCTTCTTCTGGAGCATACTGCAAATAAAAACAGAAAAAATAATTTACCCAATTCCTTCTTCTTTTCAAATGTAGTAAACACTATGACAACTAAAGTACATGTATATAAATGTATCTGTTAAAAATGTGAACAGACTTGCAAAAATTTGAACCATTTTTAAGGGGTCAGAATTTTGAAGATCATTGCAAAGATTTTATATTATAACAATATCTGACATTTTTTTTGTCAGCCAGAACAGTTTTAGACAACTGGATATAACTTAACCATTTGATTGTGTGTCACTGTGGGCTTTTGGGGAATTGGAGAAATTGGTTAAATTGGGCAATTTAAGTTCTATTTTTCCGCGGAAACTACCTCTATTTGATAGTAATTTTATGCAAACAAAACCACTGATTCTGACAATTAAAATGAACCAAAGACAGACAGTTAGTACAGTATAACCTGTGTATAAAGGACACCCAAGGGATTGGGCAAAAGTGTCCTTTTTTTCTAATTCTTTATTTTTCCCAGACTTGTAATATTTACATATAACAAACAGGGGTTTGCCCTGTATTTTAGTGTAATATACAAAAAAGTCACACAAAGAGTACATATATGTATATATAAACATATGCATATAGTATATTTATACATTATACAGGACAAGGCATGATAACAGTCACTAACAAGCCTCCAAAAATTTTAACTGATCCAATCATTAATTATTTTTTAAAAAGAAATTAATTCTCTAAGTCTCGCCTATCCTACATGTAATAATATCAGTACTATCGTCTCCAATTGACCAGTATTTTCCAATATTTTTGATCTTGGATCAAAACTTATGAAAAATTAAACTATATTATAAGATGTTTTCACATAATTTGGAATTTTTCCAATATAAGTGGTCTGGAATAACTGTCATCCTACCTCTTCCTCCATCAAAAAACTACAAAAGTTAATGTACGTAAACATATCATAGGTCTTTTTGACTTTTTGTATCCATATAAAACTAAGCAAAAGTGTCCTTAATAGACAGGTGGACTTTATATACAGGGTCACAAATGACGCAAAGGAAATTTTCCATACCAGTGCTTGACAAAGGACTTTAAGACAGAATACATGTATTTCACAATCATTCTACATAAGATATTACTTAAATTAACTTAAGCAAAAAAACTTGTAAAAAAAATCAATAATTTATTTCAATTTACAGTGATTTTTGGATTTAATAAGTGACTTGATCATTTTAATTAAACTGCATCTTGATATTAAGTGAATTAATCTTGACCAGAAATTTATAAACATTTTTAACCATTGTAGCTGTTGCAGATAACATCTTGTTACAAGTGACAAATCAACGAATTTAATAAAAAAAAAAATTAATAATATAAATTAAATAAATTTTATTACATGTACCACTAAATTGTAACAAAAGTTGACAGAAATTTAATTAGATGTATATTATACCTCACCACTTTTTTGAAATGTGTATGCTTTAAAAATTTTAATTGTCTTTTTAATCTGATTACTTCAACACATTGCTCTAATGTTAAAGCTTTCCGAGCTGGGCGGAGATTCAACATTTTTAAAATTCTCAAAATATGTGATTCTCGCTATTAGAGTATTACTCTATTAATTGGCTAATGATGTAAATGATTGTTACCCTGTTAATATATCACAAAGGATAATCAGTTGACACCTTGACATGTCCAGGCTGAGTAAATCAAGACCATGCCATTTAACTGTTAAGAAAACATCAGCGGTTCTCGCCATCCATCATTATAAACATATCTAGGAGTCATAATATCCATTGTAATTAATCGATCCACGCTCTTCCCGAACCCAATTGGCGATAAAAAACACAATGTCGGCATGTCAAACACATTAATTCGCTTTGAAATTAAAATTGAGAGAAGAAAATCTCTAACACCAACACTTCCGGTTGTGTTGAAAAATACGAGTTATGCCCCTTGAACAGCCGAATAGTGGACGTCATACACAAATTAAATGCTGATCGGGACCAAAATAGGTGGACGCTATACGCATTGGACAGGTGGACGCTATACAGGGGGTCTTTATATAGTAAAATCGATTGGGGATACTTTAGACTGGACGCTATAGACAAGTGGACGTTATATAGAGGTGGACGCTATTACAGGTTATACTGTATTTCAGATCAGTCTCCAAGATGTTATCTTTAGAATTGTATAAGCACTTTTTGGTGGTACATGCTCCCCAAACACATAGAAATGACAGTCAGGACAATTACATTCTAGCATTAAAAAACTCCATTACCCAAAGAAATAAATGACAAGATTCAACAACATTTATCTTTCAATTTGTGTAAACACATGTGAAAAATTACTTTACAAATTACATGTAACTGGTATTTTTATACTGTTCCATCACAAGGCTGGTCCATTTCTCAATTAAAATGACTAAAGGGCTAGATTTACGATCCCAATGTCTGTTAATTTTTCGAAAATTCATGATTTTGCCAAGTAATTTTTCCTTCTTTAAAAAGTGATTATTCTGTAATTTAGCCAAAATATTACAAACAGAAATAAGAAATTGCCAATCATTTATGAGAATTTCTGAATAAACTATGTATCAAACAAAAAGGTCTCCATTCTACATTAGACAGTCTGTATTTCTGATATCTTAATTTTCTTTTTTGTATACTAAATAGCCTTTGAATTTTTTTTATCTTAAACACAAAACCTGAATTGCTAAAATACTAAATTCAAAATTTGCAAAGTTACTTCTCTACAAAGATTACTTACTAAACTTATCAAACTTTTGTACAATATGCTTAAAATCTTGTGAAAGATAAGTCACTCTAATTTTTTCGTGTGACAAATGTCTGATCTCCCTTCTTTTCCAAAAAAGGATAATTTCCATAAAAGAACTTAATTAATTCTTGACAATTAATTTCTTAATATTTCACATATGTTTGTTTTTCTAAGACTACATTTAATGAAAAAAGTTTTCCAATTTGATAGGTTCTGAAGCCGGAAACAGCTAATTACCTCTTCCTCAAAATCTTCGTCCTCTTCCTCTTCATCATCGTAATTCTCAAATTCTTCAAAATCAAAGTCCACACCAAAAATATCCTGAGCTTCTTGTAATGCACTTTATAATAAAATCAAAAGAACAAACATTGACAGTTAAAAATATCATCTATAAACAAAATTACATATAAACATAACAAATAGCCACATTAGCTAAATGGGGTCTGGAAGTTAATTTTTTTTTTTTTAAATATTGGATTCTTTGACTAGATAAGAAAATATTCTCCACTATTTACTGTCATAAAACTAACAAAACTGTTTGATTCAATTAAAGACAAATAGCTGTGTGATGTAATTTAACAAGGGTTTTTATCATGCCCATTTTTCTAATGAAATGCAAATAAAACTGTTTGATTCCATTAACAGACAAATAGCTGTGTGATGTCATTTAACAAGGGTTTTTAATCGTGCCCATTTTTCTAATAAAATGCAAACAAAACTGTTTGATTCCATTAACAGACAAATAGCTGTGCGATGTCATTTAACAAGGGTTTTTAATCATGTCCATTTTTCTAATGAAATGCAAACAAAACTGTTTGATTCCATTAACAGACAAATAGCTGCATGATGTCATTTAACAAGGGTTTTTAATCATGCCCATTTATCTAATGAAATGCAAACAAAACTGTTTGATTCCATTAACAGACAAATAGCTGTGTGATGTCATTTAACAAGGGTTTTTAATCATGCTCATTTTTCTAATAAAATGCAAACAAAACTGTTTGATTCCATTAACAGACAAATAGCTGCGTGATGTCATTTAACAAGGTTTTTAATCATACCCATTTATCTAATGAAATGCAAACAAAACTGTTTGATTCCATTAACAGACAAATAGCTGCGTGATGTCATTTAACAAGGTTTTTAATCATACCCATTTATCTAATGAAATGCAAACAAAACTGTTTGATTCCATTAACAGACAAATAGCTGTGTGATGTCATTTAACAAGGGTTTTTAATCATGCTCATTTTTCTAATAAAATGAAAACAAAACTGTTTGATTCCATTAACAGACAAATACCTGTGTGATGTCATTTAACAAGGGTTTTTAATCATGTCCATTATTCTAATAAAATGCAAACAAAACCGTTTGATTTCATTAACAGACAAATAGCTGCGTGATGTCATTTAACAAAGGTTTTTAATCATGCTCGTTTTTCTAATGAAATGCAAACAAAACTGTTTGATTCCATTAACAGACAAATAGCTGTGCGATGTCATTTAACAAGGGTTTTTAATCGTGCTCATCTTTCTAATAAAATGCAAACAAAACTGTTTGATTCCATTAACAGACAAATAGCTGTGTGATGTCATTTAACAAGGTTTTTTGATCATGCCCATTTTTTTAATAAAATGCAAACAAAACTGTTTGATTCCATTAACAGACAAATAGCTGCGTGATGTCATTTAACAAGTGTTTTTAATCATGCCCATTTTTCTAATAAAATGCAAACAAAACTGTTCGATTCCATTAACAGACAAATAGCTGTGCGATGTCATTTAACAAGGGTTTTTAATCATGCCCATTTTCTAATAAAATGCAAACAAAACTGTTTGATTCCATAAACAGGCAAATACATGTAGCTGTGTGATGTCATTTTACAAGGGTTTTTAATCATGCCCTTTTTTCTAATGAAATGCAAACAAAACCGTTTGATTCCATTAACAGACAAATAGCTGTGCGATGTCATTTAACAAGGGTTTTTGATCATGCTCATTTTTCTAATAAAATGAAAACAAAACTGTTTGATTCATTAACAGACAAAAAGCTGTGTGATGTCATTTAACAAGGGTTTTTAATCATGTCCATTTTTCTAATAAAATGCAAACAAAACCATTTGATTCATTAACAGACAAATAGCTGTGTGATGTCATTTAACAAGGGTTTTTAATCATGTCCATTATTCTAATGAAATGCAAACAAAACTGTTTGATTTCATTAACAGACAAATAGCTGTGTGATGTCATTTAACAAGGGTTTTTAATCATGCCCATTTATCTAATAAAATGCAAACAAAACTGTTTGATTCCATTAACAGACAAATAGCTGCGTGATGTCATTTAACAAGGGTTTTTGATCATGTCCATTATTCTAATAAAATGCAAACAAAACTGTTTGATTCCATTAACAGACAAATAGCTGTGTGATGTCATTTAACAAGGGTTTTTAATCATGCCCATTTATCTAATAAAATGCAAACAAAACTGTTTGATTCCATTAACAGACAAATAGCTGTGTGATGTCATTTAACAAGGGTTTTTAATCATGCCCGTTTTTCTAATGAAATGCAAACAAAACTGTTTGGTTCCATTAACAGACAAATAGCTGTGTGATGTCATTTAACAAGGGTTTTTGATCATGTCCATTATTCTAATAAAATGCAAACAAAACTGTTTGATTCCATTAACAGACAAATAGCTGTGTGATGTCATTTAACAAGGGTTTTTAATCATGCCCATTTATCTAATAAAATGCAAACAAAACTGTTTGATTCCATTAACAGACAAATAGCTGTGTGATGTCATTTAACAAGGGTTTTTGATCATGTCCATTATTCTAATAAAATGCAAACAAAACTGTTTGATTCCATTAACAGACAAATAGCTGTGTGATGTCATTTAACAAGGGTTTTTAATCATGCCCATTTATCTAATAAAATGCAAACAAAACTGTTTGATTCCATTAACAGACAAATAGCTGTGTGATGTCATTTAACAAGGGTTTTTGATCATGTCCATTATTCTAATAAAATGCAAACAAAACTGTTTGATTCCATTAACAGACAAATAGCTGTGTGATGTCATTTAACAAGGGTTTTTAATCATGCCCATTTTTTTAATATCCAGAAATCAAAAAGTCACATAAGTCACATGATGAGACTTTATAATTCTCTATTTACTATGTCTAGCAGATTTTAATTAGCTGCCCCTCCCCCACCCCACCCCAAATACATATATAGTCTTGGTGGCCTTGTAGGTGAGTGGTCTAAAACATGTACTTAAGAAACTTAGTGATTCTCACCACCCCAAAAGAATCCCACTCGGAACAAATCTTAGTGCAAGACAGTTTGAAGCTCAATTGTAATCGGTCAGTGGTCTTTTCTGACCATCTCAGCATGAATTAAAGAACCTTGACTGGGGTGTAACTTTATAACTCCACTCCACTCTCAATACATACACATATTCTCTAAGATTTTTCCTATTAGTGATCAAATGTCAATTTATTGTTAGCAATTTCTGTCCAATTTAGATGATAAACATGTAAAAGGGTTTGGCAAAATTTTAATGAAGGCTTTCAGAAATATTCTGATGATTTTTTTTTTTTTTTTTATTTTTCATTTTAGAAATATTCCGATGATTTTTAATTATAGAAATATTTTGGAAACATCATTATTCTGCTCAATTTTTATTTGTTTTAGAACTGTTACTGAATGTTACAAATTTAATTCTCCTACATGTATGTAAAACTTACGAATCTGAGTGAATAATGTGTTTCTTTTTCTTCGTTTTTTTGATAGGTTGGCCGTCATCATCCACAATAAAGTTATCAAGTTCTGTAAAGAAAAAAAACTACAGTTAACAGAAAAGTCTAACTCTTTAAAGCAATTTCAGCATCACTACAAACCTTTGTAGCTTCATAATATCATAAATTTGCATAAATCATGTCACATGGTAAATAGAAACCTAAGCAAGTGTACTCTCCAAATAATTTATTGTTAAGTCAAATATGCTTGCAGGGGGTAGGTTGGAGGGTTAATTTTTTTTATTTTTGTGGGTTAGTGAAAAACACGAAATCTAATGTCAATAAAAAACATTAAAGTTCCAAGGCCCACACGGGATCTATTTTCAAAAAAACTCAAATTCCACAAAATCTTTTCTTCCAATAATTTTTTTTTTTAAATTTCAAAACCAGGAAGTTTAACCTATTGAATACTAATGATTCTAACAGAATTTTTTTTTTTTCAAAATAGGAAGGTCACACTGGCATAATTACAACTTTTTTGTTAACAATGATTATAGATTTGTCACAATATACAGTATCCTGGTCTGGGATCCAGTGGTTATTGATTGTGAAACTAAAATTCTTTTGTATTAAAGTTAAAATAATTTAAAGTGTTACCAATGTGCTTAAATTCCCAGAATTCTGTTCACTTACCGTCTTCTTCTTCGGAGCCTTCCAGATCCATTTCTGTATCCTGAGTGTCTTTCACAGTCTCAGCATGTTCTTCACCTTCATCTTCAGCATCTGTAAACAATTCCTCAGCAATGGCTTTCCTGTCACTCTGTTCACCTTCTTCTTTGTCGCTATCTTCATCGTCAGACACAACTCTGATACGCTTAAGTTTCTTCGGCTATAACATAACAATAAAAAATTTATGACTGAATTGGGTATGCCATATGGCACAATACCCTATAATATCTGTGTGCAATGTTTTGAAAAAAAAATTTCACCACAAATTCTAGAAATATTTTTTAACGGGAAAATGTAACCTTAAGCAACTCCAAATATAAAAATAAACATAAATTTGGTATGATGTAAAAATGATGTAAAACATTGGTAAATGTAATTTTTCTTCTTCTGATCTTGCTACAATATTGCAATAAGTTACAATTCTGAGTTCTGTACACTTACTGGGCGTTTAACTTTAATCCCTAAATTTTCCTCAATCAAGGCCAAATCATCATCTTCCAGTTCATCATCATCTTCTTCTGAATCTTCATGTTTCCGTTTTTCTCCTCCGCTTTCATCACCACTATCATCTCCTTCCTCTTCTTCCTCATTTCCTTCATCAATAAAATCTGCCATTTCTTGTCTGATTTTTTCTTCATCTAAAATAAACATAGAATTAGAACATTTTTTTTTAAATCCATAATATTTTGGAGGTCTTGGTCTTCAATGACATTTTACAGATCAACTGTGCTAGTCTGAATTTCCTCTGAAAATATTGGAAAATCCCTGGTTTTTGATATAGAAATTGTTCTCTCCCTATATACAGCCAAAGAGTATTAAAGTGTGTTAGGGTTAGTGGAAATATGGACAACAAATGTGCCTTCCATATAACCTAGGTCCACTAAAGGACACATCCTTTTTATGAGAGCATATCTGTGTATCAAGAAATAAATGTATTGTTAAAGATATTTGAATCTTGCACAAATTTTTACAATAATTTCATTAATTTATTACAATTTGCTGCTATGTTCTGATAGACAGTGTCAGTTTTTAAGTTGCCATCAAACTTCAATTTAGCTAAGTGTCAAGTTAAACATACACATATATATTCATTATAACCAAGATATTCTAGTCCGACCTTTTAACCTTTAGAGACATTTGTGGCCAAGAGGTCTAAAACTTATGATTATGGATCACAGCGCTTCTCACTGCCTAGGTTCCAATTCTATTCTGGCAGATCCTAGTGTGAGAAAGTTTGTCAGTTTGCTTGCTGAAGGTTGGTAGTTTTCTCGGGTTTCCCTCACCACCCCTGAACTGGCCATATTAAAATTGAAAGAATCTTGACTTGGGAATTGAACACTATTACTCCACTCCACTTTAAAATCTTTGCTGCACTGGAAATAAAAAAATCTTTCCTCTAACCCATTTCTAATCATGATTGAATTTGCTAAAACTGGTAACATATTACAGTATAAAATAGTCCATATAAAAACGGGTCTACCTCATATCAAGTCAGTATAAGAACTATTTACCATTGTTTGTTGATATAATCAAAAATGTGGCAGCCTGTAGCACTCCACAGATGACAGACAATGAAATAAATCATGCAGAACCTGATCCAAATAACTGACCCACCCAACATTTAATTTTTTCAATTGAAATAAATCACTAATACAACAATGATAATATGTAAGACATTTAAAATAATCTAAATTTGTAATGCAGTGCTGAACATGTACATGGCATTTAAACATACCATCCTCCTCCTCTTCCTCGTCATCTTCATCATCTGATATTGTCATTGCTTTTTTCTTCTTCTTGTCTTTCTTCTTTTTCTTCACTTTACTTCCGCTATCTTCATCATCAGATCCCGAGCCAGCATCTGAACCCGAGCCGGAGCCCGAGCCAGAATGATGGCTTCCTTTTCGACTAACTTCTGCATCGCTCCCACTCCCGCTTTCTTGGTCAGATACTTCAGCTTCCTCTTCAAGAAAATCCATTTTTATTTCATCTGGTGGAGACAAATCAGACCTAGATTAATATAAACCAACTAGTCAATGACAATTTAGTGTCTTTCATAAAAGTGCTAAAACAAGAAACAACTATATCCATTTTAAGATGGCTACTGGACATACTTATTTTTATGCAAATATTAACATTTTTATTCATACATACAAATTATGAACTTGCAAATATGGTTTGCTGGCAAACAATAAGATGTCCCACATTTGTGCAGAACTACTAAAATCATTACCATTGAATATGAAATCACTTTAGTTTCTTGTTAAAACAAAAGTACAGGAATGGAATTCACCAAAGTACCATGTGATACCTCATAGTGTTTGTGCGGGACAATTATTTCTATTAACAACAGAATCGCATAAAGTTACGTTTTCCCGTGAAAATGACAGTTTTTCAGGAATATTTGACCTAGCCGTTATCCATTTCATTCCACACAAACGTTAAGAGGTATTGATTATGTGGTACGCTGGCAAGTTCTATTTTAATACTACATGTACATCATTCTGTGCAAACATTATGAGATACTGATCAAGCATGCTAGTAAATGATAAACACTTTGTATCAGGCAGTCAATCACTCCATATTATTAAGTAATAAATGGTCCTACCATCCCCTTTACTGATGGAAAAAGTGAGGTGAATTTCACGTTTTTCTTTTTTTACACCAAAACAGTAGAACATGCTCACTTATTTCAAAGATGTCCATTTCTTTTTTTATAAGTTATAAGACAATGTAGCCCGTGGTTATCTTATGGATTCTCAGCATGGAAATAAATTTAGTATATATTCAGTCTGCCATCTGAATTATTATTTTATTACCATACAATAACAACAAAAAATGGGGTTAAATTTACAATGTAACTGAATGTAGAAAAAGATGGGTGTCATAACGTACAAAAACGGTACATGAACAAATAAATTTCATAATGAACATTGTATCAGACTCTTGTAGTTTAAGCTTTGGTAAAAATTGACCAAAAATATCGGCAGAGTTAAACAAGATTTGTTGAAGTACCAGACAGTCAGCAATTCCCCGTTAATTTCGTAGATTTCAATCACTAACTGACTAATGATCAAAATAACAAGTTTATCGAAAGCTTAGAAAGCGACTGTCCGAATGTACATTTGTTGTTTGAAAATCACGTTGCATATTCACATACTTTTTATCAATTTATTGTTACACTAATACACTTAAAATGTATCCATGGTGCCTCATTGTTGTTAACACAAAGGTTTTGGCAATCAACACGCTACATGATGCACCTCGTTTTTCCTTTTTTCTCTAAAAATGGACGACTAGATCAACTTCCGCAAACTTTTTAAAAGACGATTTTTGATTGGACAATATTGCTATTTGTAAACAGTTGTGAATTTCTACTCCAATTTCGCAATAAGCGTTACCCTCAGTTGAGTGATTAACAAAAAATTAAACAGAAAATTAGGGCTATACATAGGGAAAAATGTTAAAAAGGGTTTAGTTGATCAAAACTACCGATGATCTCTAATAATTTTCCATCCTAAGTACAAATGGAAATGTTTATCTAGTTGAATACAATCAAAAGCCCATATATGAATCGTGTAACAATCGTATTTAATTAGACTTGTTAATAAAAAAAAACTTATATTTGTGACATGTATAATTAATAAAACTTAGTATCACACCATTTTAATTGGAGATTTCCATCTAGCAGGTAATTTTGAAATATCCATGTACATTTTAAAACAAAATTCGTAATTAGCAAATAGAGGTATCATTGTCTTGTAAGATAAACAGCATTTAAGAAACATATCGATTGTTTGTTTCAGACAAGTAAAGTACAGCTTTTATTTATTTATTTATTTATTTATTTATTTATTTATTTATTTATTTATTTATTTATTTATTTATTGTATTTTTATTTATTTAAGTTCTACAAAAATTTTATTGTCCAGGAATATATTATATTTATGAATGATAACAAAACTGACCTTTTCCTAAACTTTAAGTGCTCTCAAAGGTTAGGATAGTTTGAAAACCGTTGTAACATAACAATTTCTACTTCCGGTTTAATGTCTAGCCATGAAAAAGTTTTACCTGATCAAAAAAACATTTGTTACTTTAGCTCTATGCAATAGGAATTCGATAAGAGTTAGATTTGCATCTACTGTCACGAATAAACATAACATCGAGGAATGTCAAAGTGGAGAGCAGTTTGTTCCGCCGTTTGCTCGGGCAAAAATTGGATCGTTTTTTCAAACAAGACCAAAACTTGGAAACCAGTTTGAAGAAGACCAAACTCTGAAAACCTATCTCAAACGGCATATGCCCACAAGTGTAATTAATTGTGTCTTTGTGTCTTCTTGTTTTCTGTTTTCGTATGCAGCATGTGATCTGAGCATCTCTCTCTCTCTCTCTCTCTCTCTCTCTCTCTCTCTCTCTCTCTCTCTCTCTCTCTCTCTCCCCTCTCTCTCTCTCTCTCCCTCTCTCTCTCTCTCTCTCTCTCTCTCTGCTGGCAAGTACAATGCAGCATAACGTTAGACCTGAATGAGGCTGCTAACTATAGAAGAAATCAGAGTTAGCTGCAGGACTGGGTTGTTTTAGGACAGACTTACTGAATTTGGAGTACCTGGCATGCCACATAATCTGATTAGACAATACACTTTAAAGCCGCATTAAGGTTACCCATTCTTGAAAAAAAAATTCTAAAAATATTTTTTTATCAATATAGTTGATTCATTAAGTTCTCTCTTATTATTAGCTCATAATAAATGGAAATCCTAAAAGCTGTTCCAACATAAAAGGTTATTTATGAGTTTGGAGCATAAACAGAAGTTCTACATGTATGTAAACAATGGTGTCAGCAGAAAGAAAATGTGTTTGAATGAGAATGAAAACAGATTCTGCAAAGAAAAAAACAAGGGTCAACTGGGACAAACTGACTCTGAAGATTTGAATCGGCCAGGCTTGGATAGAAAAATGGCTATAAATAAAACGGCAGTTTGGCTTGGATATGTACAACAAAGTTGTTGCATTGTTCTTAAACATGCTTTTTGCTGTGTTAGTTGACATTGTCTCATTTTCCTTAAAAAATCACTTGATCAATTGTAAAATAAAATCTTTGGTAGATCAAACTAGCAGTAGGTTTCCCATTGAATTTCAACATGAGTAAAGGTTTTATCATGGAACCAAGTATAACATTATTCATAAGACGCATAGTTAAGAAAAAAAATGTGCCTTTCATATATTGTGCATAGGAAAACTTAATCTAGCTTTAATTTTTTGAAGAAGGTTTTTCGAAATGTTCACACCACAAAATCTAAAAGCATAGGTTTTTTTCTGGAAAATTGCCACCCAGTGCAGTTCCATATTCCATTCCCAAGTCAAGATTATCCCAATCACATCAATTATGGCAAACAGTTCAGGGACAGTGGAAGAAAATGGTGTATCCAGAGAAAACCAACCTTTAGCTGTTAATAAATCCAACAAATTTCATGCGATTTTGTATTGTATGAAGGTGACCCTATCTGGCCTATTACATGGTTATACAACTTGCATTCAATCTTTTTTAAAATGTGACGAGCTAGTTATGTTCTTAATCTGATTTTTTAGGTGTATCAAGACATAGAAGCAGATTTAAAACAGTTTGGAAGACGTGTTGCTACAGATATATACGACCTTGGCCTACAATGTGATGTTGATCTTCCAAAAGTGGAACATTTTGATGCATGGGGACAGAGAATAGATAGACTGATCACCTGTCCTGCTTGGAAGAAGATGCATGATATATCAGCAGAAGAAGGTTTAGTTGCTATTGCTTATGAAAGAAATCATGCAGAATGGAGGTAATAAGATTTTCACAATGATTTAGAAAAATTGTTTCCTATAGGAGGGTTACCTCAGTTATTTGCAACAATTTCAAGTTGCATGAAGAGTTGCATTATACAGTTCTTTTGTGAGGGTACCTCTACTATTCACTAAGAGACCACTGGTTTTTTTTTCAATTAAGAGTTGCATTGTCCAGTTCCTCTGCGAGGGTACCTCTGTTATTCACCAAGAGACCATTTGCATGTTGTGTACATACGCCCATTTGACTTGATGTAAAAAAACAAAATTAATTTAAAATTATTGGTATAGAAGGGACAATAATCAATATTGATTCTAGAAGCAGTAGTCACTCCTAACACAACAGTTTCAGTTAGATTTAGCCCCATGGGCAATGTTGGGAATGAGGAGCAATTTCTCTCGAGAAACTGCTCTAGTCAGGAAATTTTTGAGTGATGGTATTATTGTAAACATATTATAAAATCTTTTAGTATTAGATTGTCTATTAAATTATTTTTTCAGTCGTCTCTATCAGATGTCAAAGATATATCTATATGCACCTTCAGCAGGGTTGTACTCGTGCCCGATCGCTATGACAGATGGCGCTGCTAAGATTATAGAGGTCAGTGTTCTTTTGGTGATTACTTTGTCAGTTGTTAACAATTTTAATGTTTTTATGTTGTAGCCGATTACATCAGATGGTCAAAATTTTCTTATGGAGCCCCTCCTCTGGTCTGTATTGGTGTCTTGTTGCAATGTCTGATGGTGCTTCCCGAGTCATAGAGGTAGAGCTCCTTTTTATTGCCTTTCATGAAATGCTTCCTCATTATTAGACTTTTCACTGTTTTGCTTTAAATCCTTGTGCTTCCTGTTACTGTTACCATGGTTACATGTTGCTAAATATCATAGCCATATTAATTTAAATGTTTGACATAATTGTTATAAAACTGACATAGTGTTGACATTACAATCTGATTGGTCGGTTGTTTTCTGATGATAGCTACCAGCTGTTATATTGCCCAGATTTTTATGAAACTTGGTTGAAATGGCTGTTGTTGACATGTCTTGCTCAAGTTTAGTATGTGACAAAATTCACAAATAACTCATTAACATGCAGCTATCTGATTATCTGATTGGTCAGTTGTTTCTGGATATGAACTTTTGTAATATTGATCAGGTTTTAACCAAATTTGACCAGTATGTTTACATTGATTAGATCAAAATCATTCTGTCACAATATCTGCACATAAATCACAAGCGTACTGCAATGTGATTGGTTGAAAGATTCAGGCTGATAGTTTTGGTATTATTGATCAGATTTAAAAAAAAAAAAAAAAAAATGTTTTAAGTGCATAGAAGTCACCCTTCTGTTACAATTAACCTGGTTTCTATGATACAGAAGCCCCATGAGTCTTAATTTTAGCAAATTTCAAGTTGCATACCTTATTATTTTGCAGATAAAATTTTTTTTAAAATTTTACAACACAATAAAATGATTTTATTTCTTAGGATTTCATTAATAACATTGCAATATAAGAAAATTGATAAAAAAATATTTTAATTCATGTGCCTGTGATATAAACACTACTCTCTACACAATTCAGTGATTAAATACATACATGTATGTGTCTTTAATCATATAAATTGGTCTTTGAAATAACAAAGAAATTCACTTCCTGTTGAGCGATTTAATAATCCACCTTAAAATTTTTCCTTCAATCTACAGAAATAAGAGTCCAGAATAACTACATATATTGTTACATTACATTTATTAAAATATCTTTCAGGGTTTTGCTAGTGCTGTCCCTTGGTTGAAAGACCGTGCATTTACCCATCTAGTATCTCGTCATCCGAGTGATTTCTGGACATCTGGACAGTGGATGACAGAACGTAGGGGAGGATCAGATGTTGGTATGTCTTTGTGTATAATATCTCTAACTGCCTAGGTTTCAAATATCACGATAGATAAAGGGGTATTTGTGACTGAGTGCACACCTAAGAATTTCAATGCATAGGTTCAAACTTCAAATCCAAATTTGGCAGATACTATTTTAAAAAGTTTGTCAGTTTGCCAAAGTTTGTGGTTTTCTCTGGGCACTCCATTTCTTTCCTCATTTCAAAACTGATAGCCTTGATATAAGTAAACAAATCTTGACAATAGCTTAAAACACAAAACCTTTCCACTCCTTTCTGAATAGATTATAATGTGAGTGGTTTCAGATAAGTGGCCATTATATGATTATTTTTGGATAGATTTAGCTCAAATTTGATATACAGAAACGATAAATTTTTAACCAAACCCTGTCTAACATCGCAACAAATGGTGTTGAAGAATCAAGGTTTTTTCAGTATTTTTCTTTTCAAGAAATTATTAAATTCGACAATAATATTTGAGATGTAAGTATTTTACACTAGATGCATTTATAATTCCTGGTACAGGACAGAACAGAAGAAAATGACATGTTTATCTCGATGCACATTTAAATTATTATTACATGTATTATTATTATTATTATTATTATTATTATTATTATTATTATTATTATTATATGAAATGTTTATCTCAATGCACATTAAAGTATTATTATTAGTATTATTTATTTATTTATTTACTAGTTTATTTATTTATTTATTTGAGAAATCATTGAGAAATCAATGTTTGTTTCTTATTCTAGCTAATGGTACGGAGACACTAGCAGTTCTACAGAAAGATGGAAGCTATAAGTTATTTGGGTACAAGTGGTTCTCCTCGGCAACAGATGCTGATATAACCTTCACCTTGGCAAGGATTGTTGATGACAGAGGTCATACCACAAAGGTATCCATCATAAAAACTTTGTACAAAATGCAACACCTTTAGATTATCCAGATAACTGAAAATCTTTAGATAACCCAGAAAAAAGCCAGTTTCACAATCATTCACTCATTTGAGTGTACACTCAAATTAGGGAATATTTCAATGTTAATTTTTATGACATTACACAGTAAAAATGAAATATCTTATGTTATATTTAAATTGTCTAGTGTAGGTTTGTTGAAAAAAAGGAAACATTGTCTCATAAAACTTAATTTCTTTATATTAAATGTTGATGAGAGAAAAAATGAAAAAAAAATGGAGTTGAGTATACTTATAATTGATTGAATGATTGTGAACCTGGTCTATAGATTAAAAGTACCTCTCACTCTGTTGGGTTTAATCCGGTATTGGCAGATTCCAGTTAGTGAATTTGCCATGGCTGTTGTAAACTACCTTCTTCCTATTAGACTGGGAAAATTCGGATGGTTTTTACATACATAAAAATTTGAAGTTCATTTTAAAGATTTTTTATTTGAGAATATCTGACATTTTTTTGTCGACGAGGACAGTTTTGGACAGATTTAACTTGATTTGTGTCACTGTTGGCTTTGGCCTAATTTTAGTGGTCAAATCGGGAAATTTTAATCATATTTTTCAAGGGGAAACTACCTTGACTTGATCGTTAATTTAAGCAAGCAAAACCATTGCCAGTGTGCAAAAGTTTGTGAGGTTTTACCAAGAACTGTTTACCTCCACTTTCCTCCATCATAGAACTTACTCATTTTAGTATGTACAGAAAGGTGAAAAAAAATTGACAGGAGATACAGCATCATTCATATAATCTAGTTTCCTTTATCGCAGAATGGACCTCTTCAGTATATATAAATGTAAGAATCTTGATACAGTGTAAAATACCATTCATTTCATTGCACTTGCCTAATCTGTAAAGAAATGTAGTGTTAGCTTTTCTTGAGCGGCAGTGATTTCATTCATGAACATTTATGTGTAAAAAAAATTGCACATCTTTTTTGGATTGTTTGTTAATTGATAATGGAGGAACTAGATGCACCTAGCCTTAATTCTTTTGGAGGCCTTGGTGACCAAGTGGTCCAAGGTGCACACTTACAGATCACATGGCCTCTCACCGCCTAGGTTATAATCCCATTCAGAGAGGTCCTAGTGTGCAAAGGTTGGTCAGTTTACTTGCTGTAGGTCAGTGGTTTTCTCTTGAAACTCTGGTTTCCTCCACAATCCCAGAACCAACTGCCTCGATATATGTAAGTGAAAGAATCTTTACTGGGGCATTACTTAATGCTTTTATTCTTGAATGGTTCATTCCATGAAAGCAACTTGGTTCCCTTAACTTTTGTATACATCTGTGTATTCCATGATGACAACTAGATGCTCCTAGCCTTTACTGGTGCATTGGTACATTCCATGAGAGGCAAATAGTTGCCCCTAATCTTCACTGATTTATTGGCATATACCATAATAGGCAACTAAATGCCCATAGCCTTTGATGTACATTTCTGCATTTTATGATTTAACAGAATTGTGAAGTGAATAAATGAAAACTGTCAATCATTGTAAAATATGTTTGATAATTTTCTGGTAAATCTAAATTTCTTCAGGAAGAGTTTGTTGATTGTTAAAATCTAAATCTTATCATTTCAGGGAACTAAAGGACTAAGTTTATTTTACCTAGAAACTCGAAAAGAGAATGGAGAACTCAACAATATTTACATTCAGAAATTAAAGAATAAGTTAGGGACAAAACAGGTTCCTACTGCAGAACTACTGCTTGATGGGACAGTAGCTTACAAAGTGAGTAAGAGAATTGTTTTTTATCCCCCCAATTTGGCCAGGACATATAGTGTTACCCATGTATATCCCTCTTTATGCCCATCTGTTCATCTTTCCATCCAAGAATCTCTTTAACTTTGGTATAAAAGAAGGCATTAATGTGATATTAACAAAATACGCATAAAACAGTGACTGCTATATAGAGGTGAAATAAAGAACAAAATTCATTGGGGAGGATAAGATATGGCTGTTACAGATAGGTGGCCACTTAGTACAAGTGGCTGCTAACACAAGTTAGATTGTAACATGTACATACAGAAAGAAGAATGTGTCATATACCAAAGTGAAGTCATGAGGTCAAGGTTATAAGATCATAAAAACTTAGGAAATTGCACAAGGTCAAAGGTTTTTGGATTTTGTATTTTCGTATTTCATTTTAAAATAAAATATGGACACTTTGGTGGCCAAATTTTCAAAACCCAGCTGCTTATAAATTGTAATCCCTCTCATTACATCAAATTAATTACTAGTACCAGTTCAGACAAGTTTTAAGGCGAGAAAGACCACCTTGATGTAATTAATTAGAATCTTGATTGGAGATAAATCTCCATTACATTACGACATTGGATATAGAATAACATTTACCTGCAAGAATGAAGTTATTCCAAAAATTTGCTGATAAGACATACATGTGACTCATATACTGGTACATGTATTTCCCAACAAGGCCAAGTAGTTAATCGGTTACTAATAAAATCTGGTGACTACGGACTACTGCAAAAAATGTCAGTGTGTACCATCAAGGATTGAAACTGCTAGATATAGATGTACATGTATAAAAAGTAATTTCAGTTTAATTTTAAACCTACAGGTGTCTGAAGAAGGAAGAGGTGTGGCAGGGATATCCAGCATGTTGACTATATCCAGGATACACAATGCTATGTCAGCTGTTGGTGCTATGAGGAGGTTTGTAAGTTTTGCCAGTGTGGTGTACATGTATGTGAATCAAAATTGTAGTTTTAGAGAGGTTTATAAGGTTACTGTGTGTGTGTGTGTGTGTGTGTGTGTGTGTGTGTGTGTGTGTGTGTGTGTGTGTGAGGGCTGTACCATGTTGCTGCTCTATAAAAATTTGATTTAACTTGACACATTGTCACTAAGTTTCTGTGAGGTATAATGTACTTTGACCAAGGTCAAAAGAAGAAGATCAAGGTCAGTGAGTATGTATGTATGAACAATGGGTCTTGGCTTGGTTCAAATTTGCAAGGATTTTTTGTGTCTTTACACAAGTCATCTCCATTGTCTAGTCCATATGATGACTATGAAGAAAGGCCATTTTACAAAGGTCAAAGCCAAAATGTATGTATGAGATATAGGGTTACAGTGTTAGGCGTGACTTATCACTTACTTTCAGGTTGACCAGTAATTCATGTCTTGATGAACAGCCATTGATTCATAGATTACCGTACTAGAAATTATGAGAAGATACAATGGTGTCATGTTTAGTTCTTCTGTTTTGAAAGATAACCTTTTACCTTCAAACCAGTATCAAACTGCATTTCTTACATCACAGTCAGTCATGAATTGTAGCTGTAAAAAGCATTTTAAGAGATCAAAATAAGACACATGAAGGTTCAAATCCCTCTCTATAGCACAAGAAAGTAGTACAAAAAAATTTATTAGTTCACTTGACAAACATAAGCGTTTAACCTTAGTGACAAACAAATTTTTCAATGTCAAATATAATATAATTGATGGGATTTACATTTTCAGGATTGTAAACTTGGCTAGAGATTATAGCACTCAGAGAACAGCATTTGGAAATGTTATTAAAGATTATCCATTACATATGCAAACTTTAGCTAGAATGGAGGTTAGTTAAGTTATATGTGCATGTATTTTAAAGGGTTTGTAGGTATGTAGGAGGTCGGGGTTCAAACTCCGGCCGGATCTGACTAAGACTTAAAAAGTTGATAGTGACTTCTTTTAACTTGCACTTGGTCTCAAGTTGGTATTTTAAGGGTTTGAGATCAATTATTGTAGGAGTCAGAAGTGCCAAATTTTAGATCTTTTTTTCAGTACCTGCAGTACTTTGATTGTTTTAAAGAGAAGTATGAAGAAACATTGTTTTAATCCCAATCAAAATTCTTTTTCTTATAGCAAGTTGGTCATTTTGGAATGGCAGAGAAATCTTGAGTACTTGGGAAATCTCAAACACATTGACAACTTTCTCACATTAGGATCTGCTGGAGTAGGATTTGAAACCTAGGTGACGAGTGGTACTCGGATTTGTAAGCTGGCTCTTTCTTTAAACCACAAGGCCAACTTGATTGTTATTATAGTTAACAAAAATTGAAGCTGCCGTTGCTTGAAACTAAAAAATTGGTATTAGTAACAACCTAGACTTGAAAATTGTTTTCAATAAGGACCAAGACTTGAAAATTGGTATTGATAATGACCAAGGCTCTCCCCTGGTTTTGCCACTTTTTTAAAGTCTGTTGTCAATACTCTGCCCTAGGTAATTTTTTTGGCCTTCCTCATTTTATTTAAATTAAATCAAATCAAATCTCTCTACCACTCACACATTGATAATCCTGTTTCAATACTCTCAGTACTTTTACTCTTTTTTAGGTTGAAGTAAGAGGAGCAACACTTTTAACTTTGGAAATTGCAAGACTTTTAGGGCGGGAGGATACTGGAATAGCCACAGAGGAAGAAAAATTATTAATTAGGCTGTTGACACCATTAGCTAAACTGTATACAGGCAAACAGGTGAGTTTGTACAGGTAGAATCTATAGAGTTTCTGTTCAGTGTCATACAAGTTATTATCCTGTAACATTTATGTAGAAATATTTTTATACCCTGCCCAAGAAATGACAAGAACATTTAGTGTTACTGTATGCTGTCATTTTGTTTTTTCATCATAAATAGTTTCCACACTTTTTTCTTTTATTGATTGAGATATTTAAATGTTATTTGGTATCTATCTTTGTTATGATGAGATACAGTTTAAGTACAAGTTTCATTTTAATGGACTTGAGAGTTATGGCCCCTTGATGGTGGCATTCATGTCATTGTGGCAAATTCTTGTTTCAGGTTTCAGTTGAGTATGGAATACCCTAAATGGTGGTTTTTTGTTTTGTTTTTGTTTTTTTTTTTTGAGGGGGGGGGGGGGGGTATTTTGTTAATTTTTCCTGTAACATCTCTTTCTTTCCAATATTCATGCTAATTTGACCTGCCTTTTGTGATATGTTTCAGGCTATATAATTAGAGCCACCATTTGTTATATGTTTATGTTTCAGGTTATTTAGTTAGAGCCACCATTTGTAATATATTTATGTTTCAGGCTATATAATTAGAGCCACCATTTTATTCCAGGCTATATAATTAGAGCCACCATTTGTGATATACATTGTATTCCAGGCTATATAATTAGAACGACCATTTGTGATATATTTCAGGCTATGAGTGTGGTATCAGAAGGCGTGGAATGCTTTGGTGGACAAGGATATATAGAAGATACAGGTATACCAGGTCTACTCAGAGATGCTCAGGTGTGTTACTTAAGCTAACAAGAAACTTCAGTTACTCAAAATGCATTATGGGATTTCAATTTTTACTTATAAGTTTTCAGGGATGTTATTATTACTGATATGAAAAGATGCTGTCTCCATCCATTTTTTCAGTTTTTTTTATTTTCTTTTTTTTTTTTTTTTTTTTGGCTTGGATTTCAAGCTGTCCCCTTGTCTTTCCTATTTGTTTCCCTTCTTCTTTTGATCTTCCACAGGTTTGCCTGAAAGCCTTCCATTGTTCCTAGTACTTTAGAGGGCCACTGTGGTCGAGTGGTCAAGGCATTGGCTTTCAAACTAAAGGTGTCACCCCTGTAGCTTGGTCCTTGATCAGTTGCAAGTGAGAAGTGTTTTTCCTTGCTGTAGGTCCTTGTTGGTTCACTTGGTACCAGTGATAAACTAAGTGGTCTGCCATTTTATTTGCAACATTGCAGGCCAGTTTACTAGCATTTTAAAGATCATGTTAGATGTGTGCTAGATCAAAAACACTTCTACACTCACTCACCACATGAACTTGTGTTAAGATCAGGGCTCCACAAAGGCCGGTAAGGTCAATCGGCGGTAGGCAAAGGGTACATCATACCACCCCCCTCCCAACGATCGGCAAAGGGTACCCCAGCCCCCACCCCCCCCCCCCCCCTCCGAACAATTTTCTGTTTCTTTTTTTAGTAAACACACATCAGACAGGTAAAGAAATAAATAAACATTAAATTTTTTATTTGAAAATATGGTGTCTTCGTACTGCTTTTTTATCTTTCCATAAGTGTCCAGTCGTTGGCAATGCGACAAAACGTAACAAACAGTTAAACTGAATTCTGTTTGGTACATCAGGATATCTGTCGTTTTAATTATAAATTTTAAGTCAATGTGTGACAGTGTCGCATATATAGATAAATGTTCATAAATACCGCTTACTAATATCATGCAAAAATCCCATCACTGGTAACTTAAAATTGATCAACATATAACAGATAGAAAAAACCACGTGTAATGCCGTGATCACGTTGTTGTTGTTGGTAACCCGAAAAAACCGTCGTTATCTAGTCAGCTCTTGTATATAGAATTCAGGAGAGGTTATTAACTATCTATAAACTGGATCGATCAGGCACGTGTATGTGCTAGTAGAAACGATGTGAACAGGTGAAGCCATTAGTAATCAATTAACTTGTAAGGTATTAGGTAATTACCTGTGAATAGGGAAGTTCAGTGAATCGTGACACTGTCCTGAGTACTGTAATTTTAATCTTTAACAAGCCGGCATTAAAGAATTTTTAATCAGATTTTGTCTCACTATTATGGGGAAAAAAGCCGATTCAGATATTTTTCAATCGGCTTTTTTAAGTTTGAATCAGCGTTTTTTGCTAAAAATGGGCGTTTGTAGAGGCCTGGTTAAGATTAATCCTCTTGATTGTTAAAAATTATTTGGTCATAAAAAACTAAAAACTTGCTCATGTGATGTAAAACAACATTCAACCAACCAATCGATCTACTTATTAGGGTCTTTTTCTCATTGCTTGCCTCACCTTTGCTGTTTGCAAATTTGTAAGGAATTTTAGATTTATTTTGTTTCGTTTTTCTGCAAATTTGTAAGGAAGTTCAGATTTATTTGTTTCATTTTTCTGTCAGGTTTTGACAATTTGGGAAGGAACTACAAATGTTTTGTCTTTGGATGTCTTACGTGCTGTAGCCAAAACCAAGGGTCAGGTGCTGGCAGCGTTAAAGAACGATGTGCAACAAAAACTCTCGAAAGCTGATAATGGTGACTTGCTGTCATGTGCCAACAAGATCAATGAAGCAATAATGTCGCTGTTGACATTTACAATGAAGCACCAGGATAAAATGGAGACAGCAGCTCGGGATTTTGCTTTTAATTTGTCACAAGTTTATATCGGTAAGTCATTTTTTTTCTAAAAATGTATGAAGAATAGTCTTTGTAAATTTCATCGTGTGATATGGAGTGTGAATAGAATGTATAAGGTTGATCATATGACTGGCATGAAAATTTGAAATTTGGGCATGGTTAGAAAACATGTTAATTGATGTCATTATATTTGAAGATATGTGTTCTCAGATGTCAAATTATTTGGAACATATTCATATCCCAGTACAAAATCAAGGATTTTATTGAGTCCTGTGGACTTTATGATAAGGTACCATATAACAGGAATATTTGCTCTTATATTTCAAATTGTGGGGAACATGCATGTGTATTTTTATCCTGGTAAAAACAAACTTCAAACACGACTTGTGGCCACTAAGACAAGGAATAAAAATGGCTGTGAAATTTTCTTTCTTGACATTCTATGTAAACATTTTGCCCATTATCCATGTTAAAAAATTGCTGTCATTGTTAAGTACCCTTACTGAGGCTATAATTAGAGAAAACCAGAGTTACCTGAGTACACCTGTACAGAACAGAAAGAACTTGTACATTGCACAAAAAATGAATCCTAAATTTTCATCAAATTGATAATACATTTGTTTTTGTCATCATTGATAAATTGCTGATGGCAATGTAAAACAATATGATTTTCAGTTAAAATTCGCATTTATTTCGGGAATTTTTTTTTTCAGGTGCTCTGCTTGTTGATCATGCATCAAATACAGGAATGAATGAGACAGACATTTATACCTGTAAAAGGTAAATATAGTGATTGATGGTTTTTACACCCCCTGCAAATGAAGTTTAGGGGAGTATATAGGAATTGCTTTCTGGACAATAACTGAAGAATTATTTGACTAATTTTAATTAAATTTGGTATGTAGCTTTATTGTGTGAAGATAAACATTTCAGAGTAATTCTATTGATTTTTACAGGAGTTATTGCCCTTTGATCATAAAATTTAAAAAACTCTTTTTCTTAAAAATGCAAGCTCATGGGCAAATCGGATTTGATATTTTGTATCTGTGGTGTCGTAACCATGCTGTTTTTTAATTTCATAAATTATCTTAGCTTTTGGCAGGTTAAAGCATATTCAAAGATATACGTAATTACGTATGCTTTAATTGATAAGTTCAGAATTTTTTCCTTTTACAAAATAATATTATAAAGTACATTAATCCCTAATGAAAATTAAAAACCATTTTAAGACCCAAAAATACAAATTGGCTAAAATGGTCCATTTAGATAGAATGTTAAAAGTTGGTTTTCTCTAGACAGTAATAGCTCCTCCATTCCTCTAACTATAGCCTCCATATACAAGTGACTATCTAAATTTGGACGTGAAATTCCATTACTCCACTTTGTTCAGATGGAAATTGATAGTTTATTTTTAAATTGATGGACCATAAAAAAGATAAAAAAAAAAAAAAAATAAAAAAAAATAAAAAAAACGCTGTGGATGCCAGTGAAACATTTCAAAGTTAGGAAGTCATTAATTTACAAATCTTTCAAAAAAATTAAGTTTTTGTGTAAACTAATCATTTTGGAACATTGACCATTAAGTTCCAGTAACCATAGGCACTATTTCAGTGCTCCAAGTTGGGTTGGACTCAAGTTGGCCTCATGGTTACTTATTCAAAAAAAAATAAAAGTAGCTATTTCAAAAGTTTTATTGCCAGGTAAAAATCTTGGTTACCAACCCTCATCATTAGAATTCTAGTTTGCAAAACAATAAAAGATAAAAGAATATTTTAAAAATTTAGTTGTTAATTGTCATAAGCCCCGTATCAAGCAATGTTTATCGTTAGGTTGCCAAAATGTAAAATATCATGGTCAGTAATGCTCTTTATACTTTAAGAGATATCTCCTTTGTTTCAAACACTTTGCTAATAATGTTTGGGCTGAGACTAATAGTCAGAACTTGTTGTGAACAAAACATTCCAATTTTTAGTGGCCAAACTAAAAGATTTTATCAGCCATGATGGTGACCATCTTACAATTTATAGTCTCAAAATGCAATTTCTTGTCAAAAATTTCAAGTATTTACTAGGCTATGTGAAGCACTGAATTTTCCAGTTAATGGTCATGCTGGAGCTCTGCACAATATAATTGTGGCAAATGTTTTCTTTTTTTTAGCTCACCTGGCCTATAGGCCATGTGAGCTTATGGCATGGCGCTCCGTGTGTGCGTGAGTGCCTGTGTGCATCTGTAACTCACATTTTCGACAACTCCTCAGAAACTACCAGGCCAATATTAATCAAACTTCACAGGAAGGGTTATTGGGAGGGCACTTTTCAAATTTTTACTTTTGGTTGCCATAGCTTTAGAAAGTAGGTCACTGTGACCTACATTTGAAAAAAACTTAAAAAGTCTTCTTCTCTGAAACCAAAAGTGGTAGACAAAAACTGATTTGATTTTCAGCTACTCTAGAGTCTTAAGTATATAGTTTGTACAAATCGAGAAATTTGGCTGAAAAATAGGTTACGCGTTTTTGCGTTTAATTTTAAAAATTTCATAAAATGGCTTCAAATTATTATAACTTGACTATATGAATAGATATTGACATGGGGTTTTCAGTTTTGA
>CM056607.1:30771651-30797311 GCA_029721355.1 Tegillarca granosa
TAATTGTGTGATTTGAATGGAAAATTGTTCCCTGCACTTTGAGTATAGATTTTGGTTTGGTCACAAAAATTAGTAATTGTTGTGCATTCATATTGGATCGTATCTTGTAACAGCATTATTGAAAAAAAAGTTCTTTGTGAAGAAAACATTTTAAGCTTTAAAAAACAAATTTATGTCGGTAGATGAAATATTTACCAGAAATATATTTTATAACATATGTAAGACTTTGAAATCAGACTTCTTCATATCTCTTTCTCGTTTTAAATAATCTAGTACATATATTTTTAAAGAAAGATATAAAAGCGCGTCACGCCCCTATGATTCACAGTATTTTAAAAAATGAAGGCATGCTGGTCTACAATCAGTACTACAAGTACTTTGATTCGGGCACGCTCTTTTACAGATGGTTTAAACAATTTCAAATGAAAAAAAATAATGTAATGAAATCATTGAAATTAATGCAAAAAAAAAATGAATAAATAAATAATAATAATAATAAACAAGTCTCACTGTCACGATTTTCTGGATTTTATTCATATCATGTCCGTCACCATTTCTCTATTTATCGTGTTTTCATAACTTCCTACTTGGATTGAAAAATGTCAGCCTCCTTAAACCATGTGTTTTGTATTCGTTTAAAGAGTTTTCTACGTGTCCAGTCCTTGATTAAGAAAAATGCAGGATTGAGAACAAATTTATCTAACAGGATCAGGTCGTGCACGGCACTAAATTCAAAAGATTTCACTACTTCGAGATACGACCTTCAAAAAACAGATTTTGAATATGAAAAGGAGAAAAGAGAAAATGAAGAAAACGACTTTTTTGGGATCGATACACTAGAGAAGAATGTTGAAACGGTAGAAAATGAATCTCTAGAGAATGATGAAATTTATAGAAAATATGAATTCTGTAATGATAATAAGAGTGAAGTCTTTGATGAAATTCACAATTTTAACAAACCTAAACTAATCGCCTTACCTTTTGGGGAAGTACGGATTGATAAACCCAGAACGACATCAAAAAGGAAAAAATCCATCAAAACAGAAGAAAATGAACAGAAATCGAACGAGAAAAATTGTGAACAAAATAGAAGTGTTACTTTAGAAGATCAAGAACAAACCAAGTCTATTCAAGAAAGTAAAATTTTAATTAGTGAAAAATTTAATGTGCCTGAATCTTCTGATTATATTGAAAACCAGTATTTTGGGGATTTTACAAAAGATAACAACACTCTTGTGACTGAACATGTGATAATGTCTGATGAATCTTCTACACAAAATTCTAAACTTGTCACTGAAAGTCAAGGAGATGGTCACACAGCTGACAATACAGGAAAGGCAGATGCATTTAATTTTATTGACCAACAGTATTTTCAGGACACCGAATTTCATCCGGTAAAAAACAATCAGACAAGTTTTGAACATGTGACTGTTGAAACAATTCTGACATCTAAAGGACTAAAAATACATGAAAGTGAAAAATTACCTAAAGATGATAATGTGATAGATGAGGATGTGAATTTTATAGACCAACAATATTTTCAAGAATCAGCAGTATTTGGTTCAATGAAGGACAATGATACAACTGCCGAAAGTAAAAAATTGAAGAAACAAAGTAACAGATCAAGTTCAGTAGATTCAAATTTGAAACATGAAGAATCCAATTTATGTAACTCTTCTGATTTCACTGAATCTCAGTTAAGAGATGAGTTAAAGGAAAATTATCCCTCTGTGACTGAGCACAGGAGTGAATCATTAAAGGAAAGTAATTACAGCTCAAGTTCAGTTGATCCGAATTTTTTTACAGAACAGTTTCAAAATGTAAATTTAGAGACAATAAAGAAGACAAAACCAAATTCAGAGGAGAAAAAAATAGTTAAATTAACAACTTCACACATTGGGAAAGAAAAAAACACTGAATCATTGCTAAAACCAAAGTTTAAGCTTCAGGATGTCGAATTAACTAAAGGTATAACAGGTGTACAATCAGAGGATATCTTGAAAGCAGTGTTAGAGGAAGAAAGTCAAACTTCATCAGAACACAAACACCATTCAGTTTTAAGAAAAATGCCTTTAAAAAAACAAGATGACAAAAAGAAAACAACAGAGGAAAAATCAAAAGGTGTAGAAAAAACAAATCAAGAAAATCCTTCTTTAAAAAAACAAGATGATAAAAAGAAAACAACAGAGGAAAAATTTAAAGGTGGAGAAATAAAAGATAAAGAAAATCCCAAATCTGCATTTGCTGTAGCGATGAAAATCAGAAAGGAAAAATCCATTACTGGTATGATTAAATATTATTGTATATGTAGTGGCCTGGGTAGCTCAGTTATAAGAACACTCATCTATAGTGTGGGAGGTCTCTGGGTTTTCAGGTGTTGCCCTGCATTTTTCTTCTTCCTGTTACAGTTTGGTATCTGGTGTGGCAGTCAGAAGTGATATACTGGCAGTTGTCGGCCATATAGAATAAGGTTCATCCAAGGGATTTTAGAGTGAGATTTCTCAAAGGAGTATTGAAAACTCAATACATGTAATAACAGGATTGTAGTGTTCTGTGTAGGTCATTCGGTAGAGTACTTGTCTATAATGTGTGAGGTTCTGGGTTTGACCCCTTCCTGTTACATTAACACATTGTAAAATTAGTATGATACACTGTATACTGAATTAATTTGGAAGCATTTTTTATGAGTCCCCTGTAGCTGAAAATCAGATGGGATCATGGTGTTTGGATTTTTTAGTCTGTCTGTCCAGATAACTTTCAGAAAATACATGTATCTTGAGATAGGTTTGTCACGTCTAAATAAATCTTTATACTACACAAGTTAAGGAGATAATCTGAATTGTGCACAGGGGGCCTCGGTGGCAGAGTGGTCTAAAGCGCGCGCTTACGGATCACAGTGCCTCTCACCGCCTTGGTTCTTTCCCACTCGGGACACATCCTAGTGTGAGAAAGTTTGTCAGTTCGCTTGCCGAAGGTTGGTGGTTTTCTTCGGGCACTCCGATTTCCTCCACCATCCCAGAACTGACAGCCTCGAAATAAGTGAAAGAATCTTGACTTGGGCGTAAAACACCATTACTCCACTCCACTCCACTGAATTGTGCACCAGGTTAAAATGTCTGTTGTTTAGGTTGTTGTAAAAAGAGATATAAAAGGATATTGTTTGATTTGATGTTAATCATAGTTTAAAAGCATTGCAGGTTATTTTTTGTAGGTCACTGTTTTTAAATACCATTTACTGGGAAATTTTTATGGTATTCTATTTTTTGTGCTATTCTGCAGTCAGATCTGAATCACAAAAATTAAAAGCAGAAAATTTTAACCTCGGGGAAAAATTGTCATTAATGTTTGAGTTGTTTCCCTTTTGCACATTGTTTTACATGCTACAACACCAATATTAATTTGTGTCACCCTGCACTTCAGTGAATGTGTTTAGAATACCAAAACAATTTATGTCACCCTGTATTACAGTTGGTGTGTCTTTAACATGAAGAATCAATTTGTGTTACCCTGCACTTTAGTGTATGTGGTTATAACATCGCAATTAATTTGTGTCACCTCCTGCACTTCAGTAGGCATGGCTTATTAGTGTTTTGGTCAATGGAAAAATCGACTGACCTTTTTTTTACCTTTCAATCAGTGAAATTTAAGAAATTTATCAAACTTTATTGTATGTGTAATTTTTTCCATTTACTAACAAAACCATAATTTCGTAGCCATTGATTGGAACTTAACTTAAGTATGAAAATCAAATCTTTTTTATTTAAACATTTTAATTTACTATGTAGAAATTTTCTTGGCAAAGTATATATTGGTGTCATTAACATTCAAAGTTTTTTTTCAAATTTCATATTTCAAAAAAAAAGAAAAAAAGAAAAAAAAGGATAATAATGAAAATAACCCATAGCAAGCGAAGACCGTACGTTTTTTTTTAAAATTTTTAATTTTTTTGTTGTAGATGGTAAATTACAGGCACCACGCTTGATTAATGGTAAATTAGTGGACAGTAAAGGATATCGGATATTGAAGGATCAAGTCCAAGATCTATCCAAACTGACGCGAGAAGAAATAACAGATATTTTATATGAAAATGTCATATATAATAGAGGTAAATACATCTACAGTAGAACTTCGATAACTCGAAGTGCTCTGGACTGCGCTGGGGACTTCGAGTTACGGGGTGTTCAAGTTATCGAAGTTGAAGGGTGATGTCCAAGAATGGTGTCACCTTAATATTTTCCACTGCAGAAATCTTGATGTTTTAAACAGTTACCTGTACTCGAATGTAAAAAAAAAGTAAAAGATAATTTTTAAAGAACATATAATAAATAAGTTGTTAAAGAATTGATATTGACGGTAAAAGCGTGCGAAACACGTTATTTTATTTTAAAATCATGATATGTACGGACAACGAAATCAGATATATGTACATATTTATCAAAATGCTTATTTTTTACATTCGTTAGAAAATACGAACAGAAAGTTAATGAAATTATAAAGCAGTGCAATAAGTCATTTGAGATTTTAATGCAGTCGTGAGTACAACTGAGTTTGTCATTTTAGTAAATCTTGGAGAACCTAAGTCAAAAGTAATCGACCGCGGCATATTATTCGGCTTCTTTTATTGGAGTAGAGGATTAATGTACCTGTAAGGCTTAATTGTCTGTGACGGTACTGAATATTAATCCGTTAATTGATACTAATTAATATGGTAGATAACAAGAACTACTCGGTTTATTTCTCTACTATAACAGTAGCCTAATTACTGATACGTGATTTCTCCATTGATCATACATTGTTAGAAAAAATTCGAGTTTTTGAAGTTAATTTTAATAGATTTTAAACTACAGAACAAATTTTTACTTCAAGTTATCGGGGTATTCGAATTATAGAAGTTTGAGTTATTGAAGTTTTCCTAATATAGTTTATATAAAAAAACCGGTCAGGACAAAATAAAGACTTTGAGTTATCCGTGGTATTCGAGATATCGAAGTTTGAGTTATCGTAGTTCTACTGTATAAATTCTTTTTTTATAATAATACTTCTAGATTTAAATATAGTTTGCATTAAGTTTTTATCACATGACTGTGACTTAGGCCTAACTTTAAAAATTCTTTGTTTGCTGTTTTCTGACCCATGCTATTCACATGTGGGTAGGTGGGTAGGGAAAAAAAAAAGTTTTATTTTTTTGAAAACATTATCTGTTATACTTTTGAAGAAAGTAAAAATTGGTTTCATATTTCTCTTTTAAAACACATTTTACAATTTTTTTGCTAACTGAAGTCTTTAGTGTTCCTCCTTGTGTGTTTCTCCCATGGAGAAACAAACACAGCAGAATTTCCATAGTAACGTATAAACGTGCTCACAGGTCATCTCACTGGCGATGTTTATTGCCCTTTAATACAGTTTTTTGTGTTGTGTGAGAAGTGTAAAATAAATTGGCATAGACGGCAATACAATTTTTTGGGTAGGGGCATTTCAAGTGGGTCGGGTTGTCAATGGCAAACCAAGTTATGTACATAAATTCCTTCTGTAAATCTTATCATGTGACCAGGAAATGATTTTGCAGTTGCCAGGTACAAGAAAAATTGATGTTATTCGAAACCATGCTAAATGATATTGCAGAACAATTGTTCATTCATGCTTCCTTCGGCAACTTTTGTTCATTGACTTCATGATGCAGGGACTTACAGATACTGTAACAAGTGGCCTTAAAACAAATGCTAAATGATATTGCAGAACATATGTACATTTAATGCTTTCTATGGCAATTTTTGTTCAATGATTTAATGATGCAGGGACTTACAATACTGTATCAAGTGACCTTAACTAAGTGCAAAAATCATAAATGCTGATTACTTTCTATAAACAAAGAAAATGTTAAGGTAGAGATAACACTTTGAAACTTCACATTCTTTTCTGATCCTGAATGTTCAGGTTTTTTGCTCTGCCTCATACCATTTTCTTTGATGTAATGGGACCACCAAGAGTCCTCAGTTACTCTGTTAGAAGTTTTTTTTTTTTTTTTTGATACAGTGTGGATGTTTTAAAAAATGAGAAAATGAGTTTTTCAAAGTTTTGGTTGTGTAATTTTAAAACAGCAGTTAATTTTTTATACATTAAATAAGTCATTTTTTATTTTTATTTATTTATTTATTTTTTTTTTGCAATAATTTTTAACATGAATTATACAGAATGTATAAAAAAAATAAAAGAAAACAACAAAAAACCGAAAAAAGCCTAGATTCTTTCAGGGTTAATCTTTGTGTGAATATGCCATCTTGATTTAAAATTTTTCTTTTTTCTCTTTAGATGATATAATAGCAATCAACAAGCCATATGGACTAGCATCACAAGGTAACTTTAACACACACTTCTACTACCTTTATGGATTTGTTTGTCAATGCTGTCATTGATTGGGCGGTCTTGATGGCAAAGTTTGTTTAAACTTAAGTTTCCTGACTGAGAAGAGGTGGTGCTGATGGCCATAGGTCAAGATTGAAAGAGGTTATGATGATGGACCAATGTCAAAATTGAAAGAGTTGATGATGATGGCTCAAGGTCAAAATTGAAAGAGGTGATGATGATGGTCCAAGGTCAAATTTGAAAGAGTTGATGATGATGGTAAAGGTCAAATTTGAAAGAGGTGATGATGATGGTCTAGGGTCAATATAGAAAGAGTTGATGATGATCATCCAAGGTCAAAATTGAAAGAGGTGATGATGATGGCTCAAGGTCAGAATTGAAAGAGGTGATGATGATGTCCCAAGGCACAAAATTGAGAGGTTATGATGATAGCCCAAAGTCAAAATTGAAAGAGGTGATGATGGCCCAAGGTTAGAATTGAAAGAGGTGATGATGATGGCCCAAGGTTAGAATTGAAAGAGGTGATGATGATGGCCCAAGGTTAAAATTGAAAGAGGTGATGATGATGGCTGAGGGTCAGAATTGAAAGAGGTTATGATGATGACCCAAGATCAAAAATGAAAGAGGTGAAGATGATGGTCCAAGGTCAAAATTGAAAGAGGTGATGATGATGATGGTCCAAGGTCAAAATTGAAAGAGGTGATGATGATGGCCTAAGGTTAGAATTGAAAGAGGTGATGATGATGGCCTAAGGTTAAAATTGAAAGAGGTGATGATGATGGCTGAAGGTCAGAATTGAAAGAGGTTCTGATGATGACCCAAGGTCAAAAATGAAAGAGGTGAAGATGATGGTCCAAGGTCAAAATTGAAAGAGGTGATGATGATGATGGTCCAAGGTCAAAATTGAAAGAGGTGATGATGATGGCCTAAGGTTAGAATTGAAAGAGGTGATGATGATGGCTGAAGGTCAGAATTGAAAGAGGTGATGATGATGGTCCAAGGTCAAAATTGAAAGAGGTGATGATGGCCTAAGGTTAGAATTGAAAGAGGTGATGATGATGGCCCAAGGTTAAAATTGAAAGAGGTGATGATGATGGCTGAAGGTCAGAATTGAAAGAGGTGATGATGATGGTCCAAGGTCAAAATTGAAAGAGGTGATGATGATGGTCCAAGGTCAAAATTGAAAGAGGTGATGATGATGGTCCAAGGTCAAACATTTTTTACTTATAGGGAGACTGTTAGTCCTAGGATTGTGGAATAAACTAGAATACCATGAAAAAACTGTTAACCTTCAGGAAGCATGCTTGCTTAATTTTTTTCACTAGGATCTTGTCTGTGTTGGATTGGAATCTAGATGATAAGAAGCCCTTTGACCCATAACCTTGTACTTGGTTACAAAGAACCTTACTCAAACAAAAGGGAGGCAGAAAAAGTTGGCATCCAAATTAATGTTCACTCTTGTGAAAAATTGTATAAATTCAGATTTTGGTCATCTGTTATGCCCCAGTCAAGATTCTCACTTATATTGTGGCTGTCAGTTTAGGAATGGTGGAGGAAACCTTCGGCAAGTGAACTGACAAACTTTCTCACACTGGGATCTGCCTGAGTGGGAATCAGAATCTTATGTGGTGAGAGACACTGTGATATAATCTTGCTAAAGACCACCCTGCCACAGAGGCCCCACTTCCTAGAGTGGTTTTTTATGACAAGATAATAGAAATTATTCACTCCTCTAAGATGGTCACTTACAAATTGTAGAGGTAACCAGAGCACCCAGAGAATTCAGCAAAAAATTGACAGACAATTTACACCTCTGTCTCTTAAGATGGAACCACTGCAGTAGCTCAGTTGGTAGAGTGCTCGCTCCGTAAGTGGAAGGTAGTGGGTTTGAACGCTGCCCGGGTTTGACCCAAAACTTAAAATTTGGTTGTGACTGTTCTTTTGCCAAGCACTCGGCATTAGGAAATGAGTCACGTTTTTTTTTCGGATTGGAACTTAAAATAAACGAGGTCCCGTGTCACCACATGGCACGATAAAGAACCCTGCTGTATAATGCCATCAGCGCAATGCACAGGCAAAATTTCTGCACTTTGGTCTATAGCTGGCTACATCTCGATATAAGTGAAATGTTGTTGACTGGGCGGTTAAACACCATTACTCAACTCAACTCAGGTCTTAAGATAGAAACAGGGAAACTGATAATTTTATAGAAAAAATCGATATTTCTTAACTTTTGTAGGTGGCACTGATGTCCATTTGAGTGTGACACATTTGTTGAAACCGCTGGCGAAAAAAATTGATACAGATCTTGAAACATTACATATAGTACACAGATTGGATCAAGAGACAACTGGCGTCATGTTACTGGCTAAGTAATTACATTTTAATCCGTTTAAAAAATTATATTGAATTTTGACCAGTTTAGCTCAATTATTAGCACACATTGCTGGCATTGGAAAGATTCTGGGTTTGAATTACATATTATCCAAGTACTTTTTATCCCTCTCTGATAGCAGTGATTTTTTTTACTATTTTTGGGAATGGGACCAGGGCCTGTGCAATTGGGAATTTTCACATCATTTTGAGACAAATTGGGAAATTTTTATGTTGCAAAAATTCCATCCCCCCTCCCCCCTAAAAAAAATCAAAACAATAATAAATTATACTAAAATACAAAACACAATTTAAATCATAATGGATTTTATTGTGAAGCTTGGTAGAGCACTCACTAAAAGTTTGAAAGCTCTTTGATTTCAATTCTAGTGTGACCTTGATTTTTTTTCCAAACATTATAAAAAGCAAAGATTGTAATTTCTTATATATATATATATATATATATATATATATATATATATATATATATATATATATATATATATACATATATATACATATATATATATATATAATTTTTTTTAAATTTAAGTAAAATCTTGTAAAGTAGCTAATTTGTCACCTAAGATCAGTGAGTGAGATTTATTTGACGTGTATTTGCCAGAAAGAACTTTTATATGAAGACCAGTTGTCTATATAATCTGTATTTTAAAGGTCCTATAGGTCATCTTTATATACAGGTACCCAGTAAACCATTGGCATTTTGCAAGCAAGCTGACAAACTTTCTCACACTGCATCTGCTGAAGTAGGCTGGGATTTGAACCTAGGTGCTTAGAAACTTTATGGTTCATAATTGTGTGTCGTGTGTGTGTTTTTGACCACAAAGCCATTGAGGGCCCACTCATATATAGCATGCTCAGTTAACAAATTGATATTGCATTATTCAATGTTTTACAACATTGTTATATTCTTATGCTGGAGTAGAGTTATGATGTTGTGAAAATTCCTTCCCTTTATATTTAGACAGTCAGTTTGAAAAGACAACTCATCCGTCAGAGCCCCTCCCAACAATCAAGAAACAGTGATACACAGTTAAGCTTGTGTGATTTAAGTATATAATTTATTTTAATATTATTTTCCTTTTTTTAACTGCAGAACACCACAGATCGCATCATTACTGAAAAGTGCTTTCAAAAATCGTGAAGTACAAAAAGTATATTGGACAATCGTTAGAGGTGTTCCAAATCCAAAAGAAGGTAAGATTTACTGTAAATGTACTTTATTTAACGGTAGTCTTATTTTAGCGATTTTTGCGATTTTTTTCCCGGGATAAACAACAGTTTTCAATAATGTAGTGGCTTTACCCTAATATGTGGTTACCTTAATTGAAATGTGTAATGTTTTGTACTGGAAAACAGTGTAGTGGGTTTACCCTAATATGTGGTTACCTTGATTGAAATGTGTAATGTTTTGTACTGGAAAACAGTGTAGTGGGTTTACCCTAATATGTGGTTACCTTGATTGAAATGTGTAATGTTTTGTACTGGAAAACAGTGTAGTGGGTTTACCCTAATATGTGGTTACCTTGATTGAAATGTGTAATGTTTTGTACTGGAAAACAGTGTAGTGGGTTTACCCTAATATGTGGTTACCTTGATTGGAATGTGTAATGTTTTGTACTGGAAAACAGTGTAGTGGGTTTACCCTAATATGTGGTTACCTTGATTGGAATGTGTAATGTTTTGTACTGGAAAACAGTGTAGTGGGTTTACCCTAATATGAAGTTACCTTGATTGAAATGTGTAATGTTCTGTACTGGAAAACAGTGTGGTGGATTTACCCTAATATGTGGTTACCTTGATTGGAATGTGTAATGTTCTGTACTGGAAAACAGTGTAGTGGGTTTACCCTAATATGTGGTTACCTTGATTGGAATGTGGAATGTTTTGTACTGGAAAACAGTGTAGTGGATTTACCCTAATATGTGGTTACCTTGATTGGAATGTGTAATGTTTTGTACTGGAAAACAGTGTAGTGGGTTTACCATTTTAATATTTAACTTGATTGAAATGTGAAATTTGGTTTAATTACTTACATTACAGCTGTCACTTTTTGGGCTGTTTTGTTAAAATCATGAAGTTTTAACTCATTAAATATTAATGATTCTTCAGAATTATAAAATAATAAAATCTATTTCCTCTAACCACTGGGGTAGCTCAGTTGGTAGAATGCTGACTCCATAAGTTGCAGGTTGTGGGTTTCGAACCCGGTCCCACCCAAGACTTGAAAGTTGGTAGTGGCTGTTCTTTTGCCAAGTACTTGGCATTACAAAATGAAAGACACGGTCCCTTGTCACGGTAGGGCTGGCACAATAAAGAACCCTGCACTTTTGCCTATAGCTGGCGACGTTTTACTGTATTTAAAATTAAAGATTTTTTTTAATAAATTTATTTCCATTTTTCTCCAGGTGAGCAATTGAAGGCCCATGTGCCTATGGTTATAAATATTTATCATGTTTAGTTTGATGTGAGTTGAATAATGGTGTTTACACCAAGACAAAATTTTTCATTTAATATGAGGCAGTCGGTTTTGGGATGGTGGAGGAAACCAGAGTGCCCAAAGAACCCACAACCTTTCTCAGTCTAGGATCTGACAGACTGGGGTTCAGACCTAGGCAGTGAGAGGCACTGTAGTCTGTAACCATGCTCTTTAGACCTCTTGGCCACGTAGGCACTTTTTTGGTCAAGCTGTTGCCAATGACAATGAAAACTGGGACCATGTAAACATTTTTGGGATTTTGTTTAACCCATCGTATTTTAGACATGCTTTAATGAGTATTTACATAAATTTAAGTTATTTTTATATTTAAAAAAAATTGAAATATTTCAGGAAGAATTGTAATACCCATGGTAGAAGGCTCTGTTGACGGCAAAAGGCGGGTATGTTGCATAACTATCAATAAATTTGTTAACATGTTTAAAAGCTATATATACTCATGGTAAAGTTGTTCTCACAACTCGCACAAAAAATGATTAAAGTTGTTTGATACATGTATATGTAGTACTGATATCACATTAACACAATTAACAGCCATTTAAGCTTTTGGAACCCTCTGTGTGTGTGTGTGTGTGTGTGTGTGTGTGTGTGTGTGTGTGTGTGTGTGTGTGTGTGTGTGTTGACAAACACCTGAAACCCACCTACATCCATGAGGTAACACACCAATCAACTCACTCCAAAATGGAAACTCGCTCCATACACCATGGTAGTGGGAAATCATTGTTTTTTTAAATTGTTAATTTAACTGTATATTATCCAAAAAATATATAAAAATGACATGTTTGAGTTTCAGGTGAAAACCCGTCAAAAGTTCACACTGATTCCATGGTCAAAAACGATCCCTTACACACTTTACGGCCCTTTTTTTCGCGCATGCGCATTTCACAGCTGTAGTGTTTGTACATCCGGCAAAATTTCTAACCAGAAGAATTTTTTATTTTCTCGTCGTGTCAAGAGAATTCAGTTATTAAAACATGTGAGGAATGCTAAAACTCTTGTAAAACGTCCCGTGGGTTCACCAGATCGCATCCATTTAAACAAAAACAATCCTCCTCCCAAAAAAACAAAAAATTTTTTAAAGCCGTAGTGAGGTGCTCCTTTTTTATAAAGGGATTTACACGCAAAAATAAAATGGCGGTGTCAGCCGCGAGGTCTGCTCTTCGAGAAATATATAGGCGATGTAAGTTTTTTATACGTTTAATGAGAAATTTATCTGTGTATCTTTCTTCCTATTTACCTCTGCAGTGCAGGACTAATTTATTTAGTTTTCATGATCTTTGAAACTAGGCCTAAATGCCCGTTTTGAGCAGCCGGGAGTACTCCGCGTGTCCTTGAAAAGGTTAAAGGACAAGTTATTTGTACTTTAATGTCTTTATGTCGCTTCACGTTATTTTAAACGGAAAGTCAGATAAGCACTAGTCTTAAAGATTACCAAATCCGGTATTAAATAATTTTTCTTTTTAAAAATTTATGCAGATTTTACAGAATAACAAAATATACATGTATGTATTGCCATGTTTACGGCAGGTCCAAGGGGTCCCTTGTACTATCTTCATGGTTCGCGAACGACTTTTTTAAAATACTGCTTTTATTCATATATTTGAAATTACTTTTGTATCATGCAGATAGCGCTACTGTCAAATGTTTATGAAATATTACAGTAAACTTTGTGCATATCGGTACTCAACTAAAAGGTCAAAATAGGGATCAAAACAAGAAACAATCTTGGTTAAAAAAACCTTACTAATGTACCATAACAGTGACAAAAATTCATGAATTTTGATGCACTGTCTCAATTCATTTTTAACAAAAAATGTCGACCACAATGATAGGGTACAAATTTGTTGTGCTGACATGCTAGATCGTGATTTTGAATGATTTTGTTTTGAAGTTGGAATGATTTGGCAAATCTCATGTGGGATGATTAGGAATTGGAACAAGTTGACTAGCATTCCTCCAAAGTGTGAAATCATCATTGCATAAAAAACCGATGGTAAAATTTAATTTGGTTGTCATGCCACAGTCATGGTTGGAACAGTTACCAAGTACATGTTACTGATATTGAATAACTAAACCTAATGCCAGTTAGCCCGTAGCTATAGTATACACACATGCTAGAAAGTGATGTCTAGTGTACATTCAGCATGTGTACACCAACATCATAGAGAATGAGAGTTTTAAATCACTGCATTACCTTACAGTTACTCAGATACTGTCACTGTAAGCCTACTACCTGGGATATTATCAGGGTCAGACAAAGTTCTCAACCACACGTTATGAATGAGAACTTGAAACAACTCTGTAATTAGAGGATAGCTTATTAAAGCTCCATCCAGTTTTGAGCCCAATATCTATGAGATGTCATCAGTTATATTTAGATGTCAAAATGTACACAAACATTTACCAGGTATTTAAAAATTATAATCTTAGCTAAGCTAAAATCAATTTCTTTTCATCTGTTCATGTACAAAGTGATAATTAATATTAGAGGCCTTTATATACTAGTATCTGTATTTTAAAAAATTATACATAGCCTCATTATTTAAGAATTACTGTAATAGTGATGAGAGATATTGTAAATAAATCCATTACACAGATGTTGACAGTGTGCTTCTTGCAGTGAAACATAATGGCTAGTCCAACTATAATTTGTTTTTAAAAATGTTAAAAACAGACCAACAACGAAAAATGAAGTTGTAAATCACCAGTCAACAACTGCCATACACTTTGTTGGTCACTTTTCTTTGGTACAAAATTTAAAACACTTGGTTTAAAAACTTGTTTGGTGTTTTTTTGTCCATTAGAATAGAGTCTGTAAATTGTTCCCTGTTTAGGGATGTGTAAACTTGTACTTAACATAATCCTACTTTTAATTTATTAAAGAATGTACATACAAATTAACAAAGCTGTACAACAAAGAAACAAAAACTTATACAGATATGTCTATAAGAAAAATGAGTAGAAGACGGACACAAACTTATCCTCAGTTCAATAAAAGTGATTTTTATATAAAAGAAACAAAAGAAAAAGGTAAATTTATACAATAATTTTGTGATAATATTTGAAATCAAGGTCATTGGCCTGAACATTTTTTGAAATTTGTAAGTATTTGCTTGCTGGTTATCATTTAGATAAAATATGTTACTTATATAACTTTTTATATATCCTTTGTACAAGGCATGGATTGATAAACAAATTATAAACACTTACTTTAAGCCTGCTTGCACATTAGTGCAGAAAGCTAATGTCATAGATACTCCTGCTTTGAGCATCGGTCAATGTTGAAGTTTTGTATGTTATGAGCGATCAGTTATCACATACTGAAGATGCAGATAATATCTTTAAGCCATAGAGGATATTTGATTCATTTGCATATTAAAGTATATACTGTAAACCTATTAATTTTAGTGATGTATTAATTTTAGCAATTTTTATGCTAGGACAGTGGCGCTAATTGAAAGACACAGCTAAAACATGTTTTGACTTAGTCTGTTTCTCAAAAGTCATTTTTTGCTAATTTAAATCCATGTGAATAAATTGAAATGTAAATTGCGCTGAAATATATACACTCTAACATTATTGTGTTTACAGTTTATATATGTATGTATTTATATTCATGTACATGTATATGCTTTATTTATAGGAAGAGGGATTTTCACTAACAAATCATTTCACTCATTGTCACCCCTTCTGCCTTATGAAGGAAAGCTGCTTCAGACTGAACCTGAGGGTGATGATAAATATGTTTTTGAATTGGGGTTCAAAGGAAAAACATATTGGTATGTATAAGTGAGCATAATCTGCAAAAAAAAAAAAATTCATAGTGTTTTACACCCAATTCAAGATTCTTCCACTTGGGATGGTCAGCTCTGGGGAAGTGGAATGTAGTTTTGCTGTTATATTCCCCAGTCAAGATTATTTCACTTGTATTGAGATTGTGAGTTTTGGGATGGTTGAGTTGAGTACTGATGCCTTACTACCCAGTTATAATTCTTTCACATATATCGAGACGGTCAGTTTTGATATGGTTGAGTGAATTATTAGTATTTTACTCCACATTAAATAATTTTAAAGTGGAGATTTTTTTTTCATTTATATTTAGACCCTAGGTAGTGGAGTGGAGTAATGATGATTTTACGCCTCAGTTATGATAATTTCACTATATTGAAACTGTCAGTTCTTGAATGTTGGAGTAATGGTGTTTTATACACAAGCCAAAGTTCTTCACTTGTATCCAACTTGTCAGTTCTGAAATAATTGAGAGGAGTAATTTATAGACCACTTAGCCATTGAAATCTATTGGGGATTGTAAAGGAAACTTGAGTGTCTTCAGAAAACAACTGGCTTTCTGTGAACAAACTTAGTTGATTCAACTTGACTGTGAATAAGAATAGGGAGTATTAGTCTCAAAATGTTTTACATATCAAGGCAGGTTCCTTGTTTTACAGGTTCCATTTTGGGGGCTTTGTAGATAGGTTTGACTGTTAATTGATAAGTGTGTCTGGATTCCATGTGCTGGGGCATGTTCCAGCCTGTTTTCACTTGCAGAAAGTAACTTTTTGACATAAAAATTATACAGAAATTTAATAGCCAATTGTGATTTTGTTGTCATCTTTTTTAGTTTAGCATATTTTAAGTTCACAGTTTATGAAGGGATGTTCAGCTTTGGAGTGCTGTATTAAATTTTTATCTTAAATATTATTTCAAATAATTTTAGGATAGATGGATCGGAAGAAGATGGGTCGTATGGACGTCTGTTAAATGATGATCATGTTAAACCTAATTGTCGTCCAAAAATTTTGGATATTAATGGACAACCACAAGTCTGGTTTTTTTCTGTTGCAGAGTTGACAAAGGATACAGAACTCCTTTATAACTATGGATCAGGAAGTGAATATCCTTGGCGTTGCAAGGTATTATGCTTTTTATGATTATACTTTCTAATGACTTATGTAATTGCCAAGAAATATCAATTGTTGAATTAAGACCAGTAATGGAAATTGCAGTCAGTCTGACATTCTATGATTGTTACCTTTCCTGACATTCACTAATTGGCCCATATTTTAATAATATTATTTATGCAAATTATATTATATTCTAACAAGGGTAGTGAAATTAGCAATACAGGCTCTTGTTTATTTTATACTTAATAATATATGCTTGAGTGAAAAAGCTTTGCCATCTTGTGGTGGTGAGTGGGGCTTTCTATAATATACAAGATTTAGAAAATTAAGTCCGTCAGGGTTTGCCCCAGTAGTCATCAAGTTGAAGATGTTATATATAGATATATATACAAAGGCTAATTTTTTACCCTTAACATTTTTTGATGTTGAGAAACTACCATATTTGACATACATGTAATAAGCTGATCTGATAAGAGCCCCTACTTTTTCCTGGATTAAAAAAAGAATGGTCAACATGTCAGCTCTCTACAATTTGTTAGGTTCTTCCATGTTGGAAGAAACTACAGTTGGAGCAATACAATAGTTGCAAACAAACATGGTGGCAGACTGTTGTGTCTGAGAAGTACATGTATACTGAATATTTTAAGGTATGCTGTTCTAATTGACTATCAAATACTCTGTTGTCAGATATTGGGTTACATTTTTTTTATCGTAATTTGTTTACTAAGGGCTCACTGTCATTAATGATAAACTAAATGATTGAAGTCATTTCACTCTGCAGTAGAAGCTGGTCATTTTATCCTGACTTTGAAAAAATGGACTTATTAAGCACCCCCCCCCCCCCAAATAACCATAAATTGTTATGTTGAATATGGTACTTCCAATTCTCAGAAAATACTTATGAGTCATCATATTGTTAGTAGTTATATAATCCTATTATTCCAGGATAAAACAAGGTGGGGTATCAAAACATGCTTTGTAAAGTCAAATGGAAATCTTGTACATATTTCATCAATAAAAACATTTCGTGGCATTACTGGTACATGATGATACTTTCAGTTTGATGTGAAAGTGATAATTTGTTGCAGCAATACATACAATGATATGAGTTGAGTTGCGTAATGTTGTTTAATGTCCCAGTCAAGAATATTTCACTTATATCGAGACGTCGCCAGCTGTAGGCGAAGGTGCAGAAATTTTGCCTGTGCATTGCACTGAGGGCATTATACAGCAGGGTATTTTATCATGCCTTGATTTTCATTTCGTAATGCCAAGTTCTTGGCAAAAGAACAGTCACTACCCACTTTCAAGTCTTGGGTTCAAAACCACGACCTTCCACTTAAGGTACAAGCACTCTACCAACTGAGCTACTGCAGTGGTTACAATGATATGAGATCTGTTTGAATTTAGATGTACTGCATTTCATAATAACAATAAGATTTATGTTTCATATCACAGTTTTTCTCCAAAAATTTGAAATTTGGTTCATTTTTGGTTTTAAGTAATTGAGTTAAATAGGACATATGAGTATTACTATTAAGCATCTTTTACATTGTATATGTTATGTTTTTCAATATTTAATTCATGCAGAAAAAGGCTTTTTAAATTTAGATATATATTTTCTGCTTTTTTCAGAAATCAAAAAAAGGTATACATGTATTTGTTTAATAGCTTTTAACATGTTACATTTTGATATTTTGTCATTCAAGTTGTTGTTCAATGAATTATTGTTTTTTGTAGTTATCCCCTGATCCAATGAAATTGGCAGGGGATTAGAAAGGTGTTCATCCGTCCGAAGTCTATTGTTAAGTCATTCAAATGTTTTTATTGCAATTCTTTGTAAGTGTTATTATGAATATCAAAGTGCCTACAGTAAGCTACAGTCCTATAGATACTTTTGTATTTTTTATGGCATTGCCCTTTTTTGCTTCTGTTTTCCCTTTGTTCCCAAAGTTTTAGTAATAGTTTAATAATCACCAGTTTGTTGAATTACCAATGCAGCAGTTAAACAAAGAGAAATCAAGAAAAATTGTAATCACTTAAATCTGGGTCCGCCATCTTGAGATGACCATAACTGCAGTTACAGTTATCAGCTTACCCCCTGTGAATAATAGTATTGGTCATTATTTGATTCAGTTGCAAAATAGTAGTCCATCAGAAATAATACAGCATATAAAGAAATGAGATATTGATGCAGTTCACCTCAGAATAATTGAAAACAAGAAAATGAGTTTCATAACACTCATTCGAAATGGAAAAATATCTACCTGTACTACTGGACAATAAATTTTACAAGGTTTCCACAATTTTAAAATTGTCATTAGCCAAATTTAAGAAATTTCTGAAAATAAAGTCCTTTGAAAAGTATTGTTGTTTTCAAAAAATTGATAGCATTAATTAGCCAATGGAAATTTTTGCTACCAGGAATGAAAACATAGGTTTTATTAATAAGTACATTGTGTGATGACATCAGAATTCTCATTATTAGAGATAATTAAAAATTATATAGGATTAATTTTCATTTCAGAAAAGCTAGATCTTAGCATTATTTAAGCATTGAAGTGTTAAGGTATAGCAATTATGGTTCTGTAACTGTCCATAACTATTCCAGGCAAATGGAATAACGTTTTAGGAGTTATAAATTACCCACTATTCAGATAGGATGGACTAAAGGGATGGGATTGGGCATTAACTGCTTTCATCTTGAGTAAAAAGAAGGTTAATGGAGTAGGGGATCTGAATGACTACATCTTCTTGTTATTTTTTTTATCTTGCTTTAAATTTATTTGGTGTTTTCGAAGTTTCTTTTTAATAATGTGTATAATTATTACAATTTCCATAAATTTTATGAAGGAATTTTGTTTCATGACATAGTGTGTCTTATAAAGTTGTTGCTTTATTGCATTTCATTGCTACCTTTTGTCCGAAATTACAAAAAATATCTTCTTGATAGCAATGAAAAAAAGATACTCTACTTGTAATATTATATACAAAATGTACATGTATATACAAGTTTTAATAGTCAAGATTAATAAAATTTGTATTATGTACAATTGGCTATGTGCTATTAAACAATATCAATGCAGGTTAAGATCAATAATATTTGACCTACTAGATGCTGAGATAAACTCATTTGTTTTCTGACAGTTCATATTTATTTTCAGATCCAGAGAAAATTACAACAGATAAAAACTTTCTTCCTTTTACATCTGATACTCTTTGCGGTGAGTTTTATATCATTATCAATATACATGTATGTACATCATATTTTCTCGGAATGAAAACTTGTATTTTAATTTAGAAATTCTCTTCTGCTGGAAAAAACTCAAATTTTCAAGAGTGGACACAGCATCCACAATTTACATGTTCTGTCTAACATAATGTGATTTTTTTAATAAATCATCAGTTGCTTTTTAAATTCAAGTAACTGACATTGTACACATTCATATATTTAATGAGTAGTGGCTTGTAGAGTAAAATCTTGAATTACAATTTCAGTTTAGTGAGTCTGCAATAATAATAGGTCTGTGTCAAAAACCAACACATAGCAAGTAGTCTAAATAAATCAAGGGTTTTATACATGAATGCCATGAGTGGTACTAATATGGCAATTATTGAGCAAGTATTTAAAAAAAAAACCAATATATATAAAGTTTTTACTCAGATCACAAAGATTTCTCTTGTATGTAGCTAGTTGTCACTAATGTGACAAGGATTTCATGTACACATGAAGTGAGTTGACATCTCACTTCCTTTGGGCCAATGGTTCAAGGTAAGCTACATTGTATTATAAACACCTATCTAGAAAATCCATCAAGTTTGTGTGTGACTCCTTTCAAGCCAGGTCCCTGCTACCAAGGTTCAATATTGAAATTTGTTTCTTGAACTCAGGTTACTGTTAATGTCCATTTGGCCTCTTGTTTCACACATGTAGTCAGTTGCCACTAATATACCAAGGATTTTATACACATCTGCAGATAGTAGTCTATAATATGGCAAGGATTTTATATACACATGTAGTGAGTAGTCTGTAACACGAGAAGGATTTTATACACACATGTAGTGAGAAGTCTGTAATATGGCAAGAATTTTATTTATGTGTAATGAGTAGTCTATAATGCGGCAAGGATTTTACACACACATATATTGAGTTGTGTGTTGGCAAGGATTTTATAATATACACATATAATGGGTTGACAAGTTCTCACTTCTTTGATTTACATGAAATTATGGCCATATTATATACTCTAATAAGGATTTTTTGGTTATCTGAGCACATTGCCTATGTAAGTTTCACATATACATGTAGCATTAATGTGTGAAAATCTACCAAGTTTGTTAACTGGCTGACCTTGACTTCACTCAAGGTAATTGTGACCTAGTTTCAAAGTTGATATTGTTCCTTGAACTCAAGTGACCCTAAGACCAATATAGCCACTTGATAAACACACATGCATTGAATTATTGCTTATATGGCTTACATACACATGTAGTGAGTTGCCAATTGTTATAAAGAAATCATTGTAAAAACATATATAGTGACTAACCTGAAAATTAAACTACAGTATATTTTTTGTAGAGCTTCTTACAGAAAAAAAACCAGTGTTAATCTTTTCTGGACTTACTGATGATGAACAGGTAATTAATTTTCAACTCTAACTCATTTGATTCTTTAGAACTCTGCATTTGAGTTGTGTGTATAGACATCTATAGAATAAGCACAACTATAAGGAACATGATAATTGAGAAAGCCCATTGATTGCTGTCAATTTGATTTTCCAAATTAATTAAAACCAATAGCAACATAAATTACACCCTATTGCTTTGACTTTTCCATTTGTAGTTAAAAACAAACATTTTCCTTAACTTATAAATCTTTTGGTGGATTTTCACATACCTTTACACAAGTGTGGAAAAATGAGAAGATAAATACAGTCCCACAGCATTGATATTGGGGCTGGGCATATAGTAATAGCTTCAAAATGCATGGATAGATTTTCTTAGTGTTGAACATGATATCATAAGAAACTTTTATGTATACCATGAATATGTTTTGTAATACACAGTCATGTGTTTAGAATGTAATATGTGATATGGTATTTTGATAGAAATCAGTAAAGGAGCTTAAAGATTTTGGACTAGTTGAGGATGTAAGAGAGAGTTTTTCCAGTGATGTGACTCATCTGATTATTCAATCATTAAAAAGGGTAAAATGAAATTATTTATCCAGTTTATAATTTTTTAATTTTGATTTTCTTTTTTAATTATTACAAGTAAAGTGTAATGTTATTTGTGCCAAATTGACTAAAATACATGTAGCTTGTCTGAGCAACCTTTTTATTAGCTTGCCTGCACGAAAGTTTGAACAAATTATGTTATACCCCAAGCTTCAGTGCATTAAGTTAATGTTTTTTAATGTTGATGTTTTCATGTTATGAAGGTGAGGGGTTTTTGGCTTCTGACAAATATTGTTATTGAAAGCAGTCAATCAAACTTTCATGTGTGATATTATATGCCTGTTAATAAAATTTCATGAACATATTTCTGATCTATCATTAAATAGGCATAAATCAAATTTCTCCATGTATGTAAGCCTTGATTGGAGAGGGGGGAGGGGGGGCAAAGTTTTATGGAGCTATTAAATGCTGTTTAGTAGTATATTTATCTTATGCATGCAGAGGTTGAAAACAGAAGAATGTGTCCAAGAACAATAAAGTTTTTCCAGGCTATTTTAAACAAATGTTGGGTACTGGACAAACAGTGGGTGTATGACTCTATTGATGCTGGGGTTTTGTTACCTGAGGTATGTTTTTTAAACAATTTTTTTCACAAGTGATTTTTAACCATCATCAAATAAGTATGTTATGGTATAAACATGGTACATGTATATTAACTATTCATGTTACAAGAGACCAAAATTGAAAATATTTAACTAAATGTAACTTTTTAGACTCACATCCTTCAGACTTTCAAATTAAAATACTTCATTTTTTAATATACATGTATTTTTACGTTATTAGATTTGTCTTCAACAGTGCAAATATAAGGTTCAGTGCTAAAATTCATGTAAAATTCTTAGTATAACAGAGAGGTCTGTAGGAATTTAAAAAAAAGAGTTTGGTATATGAATTAGTATCTAGTTTGAGATTTGTGAATAGGGCAACATTGAAATTCATAATAATGAAATAAAAATGTAGTTCCATTATGCTTATTTTGTATCATTGTATTCTGTACCTTTCAAGATTCTTTATTCTTTGCAGGAAAATTATGAAATATGTGGAGATACAGCATCACAGAAGATACATAATGGACCATTCAACTCCAGGACCTCAAATTCTAGGGGCTTATTTACTGGGTATTCAATGGTATTGTGTGGTTTTTCTGAAGAAGATGATCTTAAACATTGTAAGTGACAAATTACTTGACATTATTTTCCTGTGGAAAAATGTCATTTTTTGTAGGTCTCATTATAGAATTGCACCAATTATTAATCCCTAGTTTGACCTTTTTATATAATAACCTTGTTAACATCCACTACATGAAAAAGATAAACAAGATTTGTCAGAAGACAAACGTGATTACCTGAATGACATAAAAACAACAATATTAAAAAGCTTTAACATAAAACATCAACATTGGACAATGATGCACACAAGGGAAGAATGAAAAGCTAAAAATTGACTGCTGTCCCTCCCTCAATGGAATTTGTACTGGAATCGCTCTGTTCTACATGTATGAAGGCAGTGGAGTGATACTATTCCATCAGCATTGATGCAACTTTAAAAAATTTTGTAGATTAAATTCGAATATTTGAGATGAAAATATTTATTTTATTTATTTTTTATTAAAATACTGATTGATTTGATTTTTGGTTCACAAATGCAGCAAAGCTTTCAGGCTTTGAATCAGCTATTCTCTCCTTTGTTGTTCCCACATGCATGGTACTTCTTTTGTATTTGTTTTTAAAACTGTAATGGATTTTGTTTCCAATGTCAATTGGTCACAGGATATTTTGAAGTTGAATAGATCCAAACTGGATCTTTCAATTTTAAAACTTTCAATTTTTGTACATGTATGTTGTTCCCAATATCCAATATAAATTGTCCCTTTTGCAAATAAATTGACATATTTTATCATGCTAAGCTCTGAATCAAGCTGGGCTTTCCTAATTCTCTTTGAAATTGCACAGAATTTATTGTATGGTGGAATTAACAAAATAACATTAAAAGAAAAACTTAATATCTCTGAGATGAGATTGAATCCTGTTAATTTTACTGAATTTTCTTGGAATTTGTTTATAGAACAAACCTCAGATGTATAGTTAATATATTTTATTATGTTGCACCCTTTTACAGATCTTGTGGTTGTGGTTAAAACAATATTTTATCTGTTTCAAGTGATTCTGTTTATGCTAAAATGATCTCAAACAGTGCATTTTTTTCTTTTTTAGCAGGAATGATAGAATTGATATTAATGAGTGGGGGAAATATATATGATATCAATAAAACAGCTGTAGAGAAAACAGTGTGCATATGTGGATTTGAAGATATTAGATCACTTACTGCAGAGGAATTGCAAAGTTTTGCTGGTAGGAATGTTGTTAAATATTAAAATAGATGACAATATTTTCAAGTATTACAACATGTTTGTCACCAAAGGTCAAGTTAAAGCTTGTAAGCTGTTCAACAGATGTCAAGTTCAACATGGTCCATTTTTTTATAATAGCTATTGCCTTTTTATTAGAAATGGATCAAATCATGGTTTCCATAAACCATAAGCTTTGGTGTATGTTATGGCTTTTAATGAACACTGTATTGCACAAGGTTTGTTTCAGATTATTTTCTAATAAGCTATATTGCAAGTCTAAATATAAAATGCATTATTTATATTCAAATAAAAAGTGACAAAGGTTTTATGTATTGGTGATGGCACTCTGTGTTACTTTTCAAATTTTGAAACATCCCTTAAATTATACATTGACATACATGTATTTCTAGTTCGTACTTATTTTTAAAAAGTGTAGTTATTAGGGCCCTGCATCAACTAATATAGAAGCCCTATAGTGATGACTTGTCTGTCTGTCTGTCACCAGTTGTTGTGGCCTCAAATCAGCCTACAGTTTTTCATTGATCTTTCTGAAACTTGACACTGACACTTTTGTAGTATACACATTGAAGATGTGCATGTGACTTTTTGAACTTGGTTTGTTAATCATTTCCTTTAAAACTAACCAAAAAAGGCTGACTGCTAGCGGTTCCTTTCCCGACTGATGTCAAATTTTAGTTACTTATTTATTTTTCAGATTATTTTGAAACTTATACATGTGTGACATACTTGTGGTTTATAGATAGCATTTCTATGTTCCAAATACAACCAGTCAAACAGTACCAAATAGGTAAGACGTTTAATTATCTAGAAAATTTGATCAATTTCAAGGACAACTGTATAATTGAAAGGTAGCACCTATACCATAAATCCTAAAGTATTTAGAATATTAAGATATTGGTTCAGTACTGTAAAGTTTTACTCTCTTTTCCCAACTTTACTTTTCTGTACTTAGGGCAGTCAAAACATTAATTGCTGTGCCTGCTTTATCATAATGTATAAGTTTTAATTTGTACTCGACCCTATTTTGAAATGTGGTCAGCCATTTTTATTTTTAGCGAAATGTCTTCAGAATCTTTGCATGTGTTTATATACCACTTAGTTTTTTTGTATTGTCCAACTTATCTCATATTGGTCAGTTTTATGATTTTATTTATGAGGCAGATTATTTCAATAACATGTTGTTAATTAATAGTCTTATGTTAACATTTGCTTTCAAAATTGTTTTTGTATTTTATTTTAGACACTGTTGTTTGTGAAAATTACTCTAGTGCTGATGTTGTTTCTTGCCAAAATACTACAAAGCCAAGCGTTATTCCTTGTGGAAATGGTCCTGAGATAGATATTAAGCCTTGTGAAATGGATACAGAGATAGATATTACAACGAATGAAAATGAAATTTGTTTAAATATTTCAAATTTTGGAAATAGATCAGATTTAGATATTATGCCTTGTGAAAATGGTCCTCAATCCGATATTAGGTTTTGTGAAAATAGTACAGAGTTAGATACATGTATTATGTCTTGTGAAAATGATCCTGAGTCAGATATTGGAGCTGAAGGTTCTTACGTAAATGCATGTCTTGATGAGGTCAATGAAAATTCAAGTATTTGTGATAACCAGGAAGTAATAGCAGGTAAGGTCATATAAATTTTCACTAACAAATTACTAGATGGGTTCGATTTTGCATTTTTGTTTTGATGCATTTAAAAAGTTAAATTTTAAAAGTGCTTTCACTTTATGGTATTAATATTTGTTGAGTTGGTATGTATGCATAGCAGTCTGCATGTGGAAAAACTTGTCATGGATGTAAAATACACCTCTTTGCAGTGCTTCTATTCAGAATTAACTTTGTGCTAAACTTGTCCATTTTAATGGTTTAAGGGGGTTGACTAGA